>PVJA010041783.1:0-17692 GCA_004027025.1 Myocastor coypus | reverse complement strand
CTCTCTCTCTCTCTCTCTCTCTCTCGGGGAGTGAGTCTCCCCATGTGCGCGCAGCTCCGCGACCGTGCCGACCGTGATTTTCAGTGCTGATCGCCTGCCCCTGCGGACTGGTGTCGGCTGCCTTCTGTGGCTGCTCGGAGCCTGAGATCCTGCTGCGTCTCACCTCTCAGCACCTCAGTCACAGAGGCAAGGAGATGGCCGTGCTCTCCCGGTGTGCCTCCGGAGGTCTCCGTGCCTTCCTAACAGGGCGCCCCCTGGCGGGTGACCTTGACCTCAGAACTCCGTGGCGTCGCTATATTCTTGCCTCTGCCCCAATTGGATGGCAGAGGATTAGGAGTGTTTCTGTTGCTCCTGGCCACTCAGAGCCACACCTCTGTCCTTACTGGCTGTGCTGTGTATCCCTGCCAGGTGTCCCGTGCTCGCTATGTCAACACTGAACTTGAAATATGCTACCTTGCGCCTTTGGTGGCCCAGCAGGCCCCTGAATGTGTTGTTGGTGGCACTGGACATGTCCTTGGTGGCACTTGGGAAGCACCTGAGCACTGATCGCCTTTCCAGTTGCCAGGATGGATGGATTAGCCGTGGTCCCCAAAGGACCCTAAATAGACACATGGGACCCTCGAAGTGAGGGCTGACTGTGTGGGCCTCACCCCGCCACAGGAGACTTCTCACGTCTCTCCTTTCCTTTCAGATCCGGTCCGACAAGGACAATGACATCCCCATCCGGTATAGCATCACGGGTGTGGGCGCCGACCAGCCGCCCATGGAGGTCTTCAGCATAGACTCCATGTCCGGGCGCATGTATGTCACACGGCCCATGGACCGGGAGGAGCGAGCCTCTTACCACGTGAGTATCCATGGCAGACAGCGGGGAGAGCAGGTGGTGTGGCGCTCTGTGAGCCTCGACCGACTCAGCCCTCTCCTGCAAGGTGAAGATTCCAGGATGGTAGCTGCCTGCTCCCACCCCGCCCAGGGATTGGTTAATGAGTGGATGACGGTGGTGTGTGTGCCTGAGGTTAATGTGGGGCCGGTACCCATCCTGCTCCTCCTCGTTTGGTCGCAAAGCCGGGCAGTGCAGCTTTGGCCTCCGCGCCACATCATTGCTCTACCTTCACTTGCTTCAGTCCAGGGCGCTGACCAGCTGTCCCTCCTCTATGTGGTCAGTCGTTTGAAAGTTACTGTCCATTTCCTACCAGAAGGCAGCTCTGTGTCCACCACGGGGAGCGGTCAGGCTTGCCCACACCGTGTCCAGCCCCAGAGACAGCGCCTGGCCCTGAAGGTGCTCACCGTTCTGCACAAGGGAAGGCGGCAAGGGCAGCAGCTGGACTCTGTCACCGCCACGTGCCTCCCCCGCTGACCCCCGCACCACCAGATGCTTGGCTGAGCGGACCCCGGGGAGCCCGCCGCGGGCTCCCTACCTCCCTCAGAGCCCCCAAGATCTCCTGGGCACCCTAGCTGCTCAAGCCCCGGGGGGCCTCAGCTTCTCACTGACACAGACTGAGAGCTACCGTGGTGTGGCGATGAGTCAGGCACTCGGCCCCTGCGTCTGCTCTCCAGTTCCCCGGCCTTAGACACCCTCCTGCAGGACAGGGAACCCTTGCCCACATGTCCACGCTCTCCCCTTACCTGCTTCACTTATCCTTTACGCAGGCATATGCCCATACAGACACATACCTGTGTACCTCTCCATCCATCCACCCATCCTCCTGTCCATGCATCTAGCCACACAGCTGTCCAGCTACCCACTCTTCAACTTGCCCATCCAGCCATCCTCCGTGTCCACTCACCCACCCACCAGGCACACATTTACACCCCATCCCCTTCAGGTATCTAACCCCATCCACCCACCCAGCCACCATCCATCCACCCTCCCCCCCTTCCATCCGTTCATCCATCTTGACAGTGTCCGGGACCCTGTGTTAGACGTTAAAGATGCGTGGATCCATGTGGCCCCTCCTTGGGGAGCCTGGACACTGCTGGGATAAGGAGCTGAGCAGGCTGCTTCCCGGCCCCCCGGCAGCAGTGGTGCACTGCCTCGGCAGCCCCCAGGAGGCCCCATCTGAGCAGCTCCTTACTCTGTGTCTGATGGTGGAGGCCAGGGTCAGGAGGAGGCGGCCTGGGAAGCAGATTGTCTTGTTAGCTGTGGAGAAGGAGATTTCCCTCGGGAGCCTGAGTGTCTAAAGGGAAGTCACTGTGTCCTTCTGGAGCAAGAATGGTGGCTTTGTCCACAGCTGAGGGACGTGGAGGACAGGATCCGGACGTGCAGGCCACATCACCAGGGAGACAAGTTGTTTGAGGCCAGGGCAGAGGCACGGAGGTGCGCCCTCCCTGGCAGCCCAGTGGATGCTCAGACAGGCGTGGCTGCTCTCGCCGCCCAGGCTGAGAGTCCGGGTCACCTTCCACAAAGAGGGTGCCCTGGTCTTTCTGCCCACCCCCTCACATCCATGCTTACAAGGACCTGCCAGCTCTGGGCCATGTGGCCACTCTCCCAACCGGCTGCTCCTCCTCCCCCCTCTCCCTCCCCCACCTCCATCCTCCCACCCACATGCACCATCTCTTCCAGAAAGCATTCTTCAGGGGCCCCACTGCCCCAGTCCAGCAGGGTGCTCAGCCAGTGATGGGGCCAGCTGACCACTGACAGAATGAATGAGAAAAGGGAGGGAGGGTTGAAGTAGATGAGGCTGTCCCCTGTGCCTGAGGCCCTGTGCCCGCAGCTCCCGGCCCCTGCTGGCCCCACCTGGCCTGCGTGGCAGCCCTCGCCATCCTGCTGATGCCCTCCTGAGCATTAGCAGTGATCAGCTCTGCAGCCTGCTCCTTCACGGGGCACTTGGCCTCTACATGGGACACACAAGGAGCCCACTCTCTGATTAAATTCACCTCTTCAAGATTAGACAGATTAATTTTTAATTCTTTCAGTCTCTGGAAGGAAGCCCCTTGGCCGTGGGGTCCTCGCTTGCGCCTTCTCTGCTCCCAGAGGCCTCGGCTCTAGGGCCGGGACCTCTGTGCTCTGATTGCCTGAGGGAGGGCTGCCGCACTCAGCCAGCTGCCTCTGGGCCTCTCCAAAGTGTCTTCCGTCTCTGCTGGGAGGTGGCAGCTTGTGCAGGGCCTCCCACAAGCAGGTGACCAGCTGCAGCCGGGTCTTCTCAGGCTTACTTCTCCTAATCTTCAGCAGTCTGGCTGAAAGAAATTTGGCATCATAAACATGAAGCCAGGCTCAGAAACTCAAGCTGGGCAGGGCCTGCTCTAGCCAAGCCCCAGTGTCACTCTGCAAACATCCAGGACAGGCTCAGAGCTCCAGGTTCTGACGCAAAGGGGAAGGCAAGGCCCCTCCTCCGAAATGAGCTTCCAGAGGAAGAGATCAGAGCTCTCCAGTGAGGCTGCACCGCGGCCCTTCTGGGCAGAGCCCTGGGATCTTGCCAGTCAGGCCAGAGAGCTCTGAGGCCACCCTGTGGCCCTATACTATGAACCTGTGATCCTCTGCCAAGTGCGAAATCCTGACCCAAAAGACCCCACCCTCCTCCCAGACTGGGCCCTGATTGGAGGGTCTTGCTGGCTGGACCCTCCCTCGGCACCTCTGCTGCTCTGCTCTGGGCCTGGGGCACCTTGAATCCCCTCCAGCCTATCTCACCCAAGAGCCTCCATGCCGCACCCTGGAGCCCTCAGGCCTGGGAAGGGTGCTGCAGGCGGCGCTGGGGAGACCTGACCACTGCGGCTTGGGGTCGCACGCATTGATGGTGGTCTCAGGCCACCATCAGCAGCCTTGGCCTTTTCATGGAGAGGAGGAGGAGGCAGTAGCAGGGTATGGCACCTCACAAGGGAGCTGTCACCTCAGGGTGGCTGTGGGCTCCCAGGAGGGGCTCCTGCTGTACTCAGCACACCATTACAACAGGGGCTGAAATCCTAACCCGTGCCACCCGGCCCCCTCTGTGGACATGAGCAGACAGACAGACGGACAGCTCTGCTCACTTGTGGACTCCTCCTGCATTCTGTCATCTTTCCTTAGCCAAAGCACAGTCAGGCTCAAGCACCTGCCCGCCCATCAAGGTGCAGCACCTGCTGGCAGTCTCTGCTCAGGGCTGCTCCCTCTCGAATCACAGTTGTCCCAGGGAACCTGCATCCAGGGAAACCTCTGTCTCTCTGTGTGCTTGATTCTAATCCTCTGAGCTGAGAGCCAGCCTCGCCCTTGGCTTTGGAGCAGTCCCTGGTCCAGCTGAACAGTTACTCAGGTGGAGCAGCCAGCATGGCTCAGGGCCCTGGGCAGTGCTGTCTCTAATGCCTGAGGAATAGTCCGGGACAGACTTTGCAGCTCCACCTATAGCTGGTGTCCAGACCATGCAGGGTCAGAGACCAGGATGGCCACTTGAGGGACAGACCCCTCCTGTCATTCACAGGCATGACTGACAGCCCACTCAGTTCCAGGGTGGCACTGTGCGAGGGGGCCCCCTTCCTCTGCCCCAGCTCTCCTTGAACACTTATCTCTGCTTGCTGTGGGTTTTGACTGACCAAGCTCCAAAACACCTCAGCACCGCGCTCTGCCTGGATCCTAAATTGCGTGTCTGGGAAAGCTGTGGCCATGGGGTGCCAGGGCAAGAAGGCACCACTTTCAAGGTCCTTGTGGGGGGCAGAGCAGGCCTGCCTGGATGGGCACCCTGCCTTAAGGTCCCTCGTGTCCAGCAGTACACCCGCGTCCATGTTCCTAGGTGGGGCCATCTGGAACTCTCTACCTTCCTAGTGCCTTCGAACCCATCCCATTTTTGGCTAGTGTGAGGTTGAGGCCAGACCCCCAGCCTGAAGTCTCCCAGGAGGGTTGTGGACATCTGTCACCTTAGGAAATCAGCAAGTAGGCGTTCAAGTCATTGTTCTGCAAGATGACACTCTGAAAAACTCTTCTAAGGGAACAGTAAGAAAGACACATCAATCCTACCATACCCTGTCGGCTGGGCAAGTTCCCTAATCTTCTAGGCCTTGGCTTCCCCATCTGCAAAGCAGAAATGGCATCTCACAAACTCCGGTGAAGGCGCTGTCAGGGCGTGGCGCAGCCCCAGGCCTGGGGGCACTGATCAGGAAAACCTCTGCAGCACACCCCCAGGACAACTTGCAAGGCCCGGGTGGACCACACAGTTCTGCCCTTGAAGTCTCAGACTGAATGTCCCCTCCTCCGACAGACCTCCCTCCCTGACCTCTTGTGACCTGGGGCTGCTGTTATTCCACCCATGACAGGCCACCTCCTCCTGTCTCACTCCGTCTCCCTCCTGGCGACAAGTGCCAGGGCCAGTCACTTGCTTATTGCAGGATAATCTGAGATGTGGCCCAGCACTAAGCATTGCAGGCCCTTGATAGGCATTGGATGAATGAATGAATGAATGAATGAATGAATGAATTCGAAAATTAAGTCTGAGCAGTCTTTCTGAGATCTTCCAGCCCAAGTTCAGGGTTTGATCCCTTTCTTGCTTGAAGTTCTCTGGGGCCTTCACCCCTGGCAGGGGCAGAAGTCTTCCCAGCCCTCTCTATCCACTCATTTCCCCGTGGCCCGGGCCAGCAGACGCGTGGACTGCAGCCTAATTCACGCTGGGTGCTCATGTCAGCCCTGCTCCCAGAGCAAGCTCAGGCCTCTCTGTGCACCCTGTGCATCTCCTCTCTGGGTCTCCTGCCGCCTGAGGGACAGCATCCCAGGCACAGCCATTCATGCCAGGGTGGCACTGGACACAGATGTCCTTCATGTAGCCACCTCAAGCAGGGTGACGCTCATGGAAGTTACCTCTCAGCAGGGCCTAGAGGGGCTGGGTGGTCTTGGCCGTTGGCCAGTGGGGACTCAGAGGACAGAGAGCTGAGGCTGAAAGAAGATCCAGCCATGGGCAGAGTCCCGCTGACCTCTGGCCGGGCTGCCTCTGCTGGCCCTCAGCACGGTCAGGGCCCCCACAGGGGCTCCCAGCCCTGACCTCTGATGTTGCCCCCAGCTCCGAGCCCACGCCGTGGACATGAACGGTAACAAGGTGGAGAACCCCATCGACCTGTACATCTACGTCATCGACATGAACGACAACCGCCCTGAGTTCATCAACCAGGTCTACAACGGCTCCGTGGACGAGGGCTCCAAGCCAGGTGAGCACGGGCGCTGAAGAGGCGTTGGCGTGGGCGGGGGGACCACAAGCTGCTGCTGGGCCGGGGCAGGCGGGGTCCAGTGCCTCGGGACTCAGTCCCCAGCACACCCTGTTCTTGCGGACCTCAGGTCCCAGGGGTACAGTGAGAGCTGCGGGAACCCCACTTCTCCAAGACTGGTAGGGACACGGTTGGCTGCGGAAGCCCTCTGTGGAGGTGACTTGCAGTCTGGGGACTGGCTGGGACAGAACAGCACTGAGCGGGGCTGGGTCCTGGGATTACCGCATGTGCCGCTAGGAAGCCCCCAGGGCAGGGAACGCAGGCCCAGGACCTGGGGCAGGAAGCCAGGCAGAGACCAAGCTCTGCCATGTGAGGTCTCGTGGGCTACGCTTCAGCTCCGGTCCCAAGCACAGTAGGAAAGGAGGCCAGCCTCCCCCCCCATCTCAGCGCAAAAAGTGAGCTAGGCCCTGAGGCTGTGTCCCCCATCTCCAAGATGACCCAACAACCGGCCCCCAACACAGACTTCTGTGTAGCACAAACTCTGATAGCTACATCACTATACACCAGGGGCCCTTGAGAAGCAGGCGTCACATCTTGGGTCCTGACATCCTGTCGTGGGCAGGAAGCAGGCATGCCTCCTCCCCCTTGGCAGTGCAGAGACTCCAGGCACAGCCAGCTGTGGATGTGGTGTGTGGTACACGGCAGCCCCTGGGAACCTGTAGTCTCACCAGCCCCAGGCCAGCAGTTCCCCTGCTGTAGCCCACACTAGACCCTGTGATTCTGTGTGGAAGAGCTTGCTACCCGCAGCCTCCTGCATGGGGAAGGGGCGTCCTCCTTATGGGGTGGAGGCATCCGCTGGGGATGCCAGAGGAAGCCACGCCAGCCCAGGACGCCAGCGGGCATGAGGCCTAGGCAGACAGCAAACCATGCTCAGCCCTGAGTGTGTCCCCAGGAGCTCGGGGGGGCCAGCTCATGTGTACACAGCACCCTTTGTTCATCTAATCACATTCAGCCGCAGGTCCTGTTTGGTTTGGGGTTTTTTCCTTTGGTTGATTGGATAGTTGGGTGTGTGTGTGTTGTTTTATGGTAATGTGGATTTAATCCAGGGCCCTCACACTGAACTATGTGCCGTCTTTTTATTTTTGTATTTGTTTAAATTCTGAGACAGGGTCTCACTAAGTTGTTATGGCCCCAGCTGGGCTTGAACTTGTGATCCTCCTGCTTCGGCCTCACAGACTCCTGGGATTATAGGCATGCACCACCCCATCTGGCTAGGCCCTACATTTTAGCAGGCAGCCCCACCCTGGCATTCTGCCTCAAACCCAGAGCCAGCGGAGCCTGGGGCAGGCTGTCCTGCACATGCGAGGTGCCAGGGAGGCTCAGCCCCTCCGGCCCGGGCAGTGGTCATGGAGCATTCTTCATCGCCATCGTTGTGATTTCCTAGATCGTCTTGAGAATGGTGGGAGCAGGGGGCCCAGGGTGACCAGAGGGAAAAGCACGCCGTGGTATTTCTGCAGAACCATGAGCAACTGCCTCCACAGCCCACCTGCAGGGGCAGGGCAGTTCGTGGGTGGGCAAATCAGCTACCAGCAGCCGAGAGCGCCTCTTGGACAGGCTGGGAGAGGCAGGGGCGCAGCTGGGCCTGTTCCCTTTCCGGTTAGGCTGGCCTCCCTCCGGGTGGGTGATCTGCTTCAAGGTGCTAGAACTCAAGGCTTTTCTGTTCCAAATCGAATTTTCTGCATCTTGTTGTAAAACAAATCAATAATGAAAGTCTTCCTAAGTGCGTAGCTGGTTCTGCTCATTAGGGTAACAAAAGCAGCAAACTGCCGCATCTCAGCTCAGAAATCCCCCTAAGCCCTTAAGCCCTAGAGCCTGCCGCCCCGCCCTGGCCGCTCAGCCACTCGCTGCCTGGGCCAGCCTGGGTGGGCAGCAGTCACCGTGCGTGTGCGTGCATCCCAAGCCCTCTTCTGCTCTGCTTCTCTGCACTCACCCCAAGCTTGCCTGGGACTAGGCCTGAGTGTGAGAGACACGTCGGCCATCAGCACCCCACGGCCTGGCTCCCCCTGCTCCGCTCTTCAGGCCCAGGAGAGGAGGTGACCTCTGCACATGGCGTGGCGGGCCTGCATCCCCAGCAGCGCTGTGCCCGGGACCTGCAATCCGCTCTCCCATTAGGAAATTACCACAATGGAAGGGTTTTACTCAGACCCTCATGGGATAAGGAAAAGGTACCGCCAGAAGTGAGTCATTTCTCTCCAGAGTGATGGGCTAATGGAAGGCTTCGGATGTGCAGTCTAACAGAAAACAAACGCAAGGAAGATTAAATATTGACTAAGCAAGAGAGGAACTTTCGAGGGTTGGGGTTCACTTGGGGACATCAGTGAGCAGCGGGCATGGAGTCCCCACACTGTTGCCTGGCCCGTCTCCCCCCAGTTTCATGATGCCCTGCTCCTGGGAGGCCTGGGATGTGGGGCGCAGATCCATGGTGCCCTTCTGGCTGAGAGGCGTTCCCCGTGGCTCCGGGTCCCCACATTGGGCCTCTTCAGCACAACTTTCCTGTGCCTTCTTCCAGGCCTGGTGGGACACAGCAGCATAGCCCTCCCGCCCAGGGCCCGTGGCAGCTTCGGGAACAAGTTCCTGGGTCTGGAGTTGTCCAGACTGTTGCTCCCTGCTTTCCTGCTCTTGGTGATCGGCACTGAGAAAGGTCCTGTGGCCACACTGGCCATGGCAGTGACTGTCACATTCCAGAGCAGGACAGCTCTGGGGAAGTTACGCTCTTGCCCAGGGCAGGCTCCTGGGGTTGCTGTCACCCTGCCTGTACCCACATGTACCCAGAACTCTGCACACATGGGACGATGTGCCCTCCATCCTGTAGGCTCCCTGCTGCCCCCAGCTGGAGGCTCACTGAGGTCTCTAGTCACTGCCTAGCAAAGTGTGCCCACCAAGGCCTTCCTCCCCAGGCCTGAAGCAGACCCTGGGCCTGTGGAGCCATGCAGGAAGGGGCCCAGCCCTGAGGTTTGCCCTTTGGCTGACCTGTGACAGAGATGTTTCCAGTGCAGGGATCTTACAGGTAAAACTGCTGCTAAAACTGGTGAGGATGTTCATTTACGTACAGGGTCTTGTATGAGCGCTCAGTGAAGAAAGCAGCTGAGAAGGGCAGAGAAGAAGGGGCCAGGACCCCTGCAAGACAGGCCACAGTGCCCCGCCAGCTGCTCCACCTGCCACTAGCACCCCTGGTCAGGAGCCAGGCCTTTGGAGGGCACCCAGCTCTCGCACATGCTGAGCCAGAGAGCAGCTTGGAAAGGCGCTACCTGTGCCACTGTCAGTGGGCTGCTGCCTTTGCACCCGTGGCTGTTACTGTCAGTGTCAGCCACATGGAGAAGCATGTGGTGACATCTGTCTTGCTGCAAGTCAGCGTTTGTTTCGCCACCAAGTCTCCGCCACTCCTGTGTCCCCGGCTGTGGACCCATGCGGGCCTACAGTCCTCTTGCTACTGGGATTGTTTATGGAGTTTGAGAATTCTGTGCACACGCGGGATGTGTGTTCTGGCCTGCGTGTGGTCCACAGGCGTTTCTCCCTCCTGGAGCTCTTCTTACACCCTGGTGGGCCTTTCACAAGCAGGTGGTTATAGCAATGAGCTCCGGCTTTGGACTGGAAATGCTCCCTCGAGCCCACTGTCCTGAAAACGCTCTCCCAGGCTTTTCTCTGCATGTTCAGGGCCTTTGTGCTTTATACTGCACCCACAATTCCTTTGGAGCTGCGTAGCAATGCCCAGTCTTCCTTCGCTTGTTTTCGTATCTCTGCCCGTTGCTCCGTCGTCCCATGCCTCAGCGCTGCCCGCCCTCTGTCTCCAGGCTCTGTGCTGCTGTGGGGCTCTTCACTTCTGTCCTCCTGCCAACACCACCCTGTACTGAGCGCCAGTTGGGAGGGTCACCTCCCTGCACCCAGCCTTGCCCTGTGCCCCTTCCCGGGGCAGGGACTGTGCATGGAGCACCATGCGCTCAGCACCTTCGCAGCCCTCAGGCCTCCCGCTCAGGCCAGGTCTGCACCATACAACTGAATGTGGCTGGGGCTGTGCCTGCTTTCAACCCTCAGTAAAATGGGAATCATCGCAGGCTCCCAGGCTGGAGCCAGGAGGGTTAGCACAGGGCACTCATCAACACCTGGCACCAGTCACCACCAACAGGCAAGTATGAGAGTCACTGTGCTCAGGGTATGAGTTCATTTGCCCACTCCACCAAGTTGTTTTTGCAAAACTGAACTTCTTTTTGTTTTGGTTTGGTTTGGTTTGGCTTGGTTTGGTTTGGTTCAGGTTGGGTTGGGTTGGGGTTTTTTGGTACCAGGGATCAAACTCAGAATCTTGCACTTGCCAGGTAGGCACTTATGCCACTGGGCTAGATTGCCAGCCATGAACCTCTTTTAATACATGTAGGATTCAGGCCAGGCATGCTGGTGCAGGACTGTACCCTGGGACCTGGTAAGCTGAGGCAGGAGGATCCCGAGTTCCCATCCATCCCAGCCTGGGCTACATAGCAAGTTCAAGACAAGCGTGAACTGCACAGGGAGGCAGTGTCTCAAGAAAACACCTACGACTTGGTTAATGGTTAGCCAGCCCTTCCGCTGTGCGCCAGGGGCCTCTGAAGCCCACAGGCATGCACCCTTGTGTGTCACTCCTGGCCTAGGAGGAGGGCTCTGGTTCCCTGGTGACATTGGAGCTGTACTTGCAGTGTGGATTTTTCTGGATTCTTACAGCCTCCCAGTCAGCCAAGTCTGACAGGGGCAGACCTATTGCTAGGGACCTACTGCTGCCGGGGCACATCTGGGATGGCGTGGGTGGGCATGTGAGGACCTGGCTTGGCCTGCCCAGCCTTCAGGCCACTGCGCAGCGTGCCCACCCCAGTGGTGTATGGACCCCAGAAGGTCCTGGCTGTGGTCCCTGGGCCCGGCTGCACCTGGCATCCTGAGGTCAGTTCTCGGAATACGGGGCTGATGGAAACTGCTGGTGTCTGACCCTCAGGGGCATCCACAGGGGCTCCTGGGCCGGGAGGGGTCTGCACAGGTGCCAAGCGGGGAACTGCTCAGGCATCTGGTGGGCGCTGGTCCTGCACGGTCACTGCGTCAGCTGCTCCTGGATGCTGTGCAGCACCCAGCTTCCATCTCTGTCACTCAAGGCCTCAGATTCCAGGCTCGACCAGGCAGCCCTGAGTTGCTGGGTGCCCCTTCCCTGCAGGGCCCCCGCTGTGTGCTACATCTTCCTCCTCCTGTCCAGCGTAGCCCAGTGTGGGCAGTCCTGGGCAAACCCAGCGTGTCTCCAGCTACTAAGAAAAAATGCCTCCAAATTATCTCCTTTAGGGGGCCAGGCAGGATGGCTCAGTGGTCTAAAGCACCTGCTTAGGAAAGCTTAGGCGGCTGCAGGGACCATGGTTCGATCCCCAGCGCCACATGCTGCACCAGCCCTGCCCTCAAGGCAGGCTGAACTGGCCATAAAAATAAACAAACAAACAAAAGTTCTGAAACAAGAAAAAAATAAAATAAAATAATTCTTAAAAAAAAAAAAATTACCTCCTTTAGCCACAAGGTGCTGAAGAAAATTCACTGTGCTCCCTGGCCCTTGTAGTGGTGTGGAGGCCCATGTCAGAAATCTTGGGGTTAATGCCATTTTAAAATGTTAAACAGCAGAGAACTCTACATGCTGCAAAGGAAGTCAAAGAAACCTTCATCTATACAAGGCAGGGTCGTTGCCTAAATAGATTATTCTATTAGTGGGCCCTGTGTATTTATTTATTTTATTTCTGTGCCGGTGGAAGTCCCCCTGAGATTAATGCCATGGACTAATGCACAGATGGCACCAGATACTTGAAAGTCATCTGAATATTAAGAATTTAAATCTTTAGCCTCAGTGATTTGAGCAGAAAGCCAATTATGGGGCTGAATTAGTTTTCAAATTAAACTGCAATTTAAGGCTTGTGAAATTAATCCTTTAAGACGTGTGGCAGCGTTGTACATGAATTCCAAGGCAGAGCCGAGCAGGGCGTTCTCTGCCTTCTCCCCCTACCTGCCAGCATAATTAATAAAGAGATGTCCTGATCTCCAGGTGAGAGGCAGGCCTCACCTCCTCGGGGCCAGCAGGGGGAGGCAGTCCCTGTTCACTGCTCCATTTGGGAAGGAAAATCCGAAGGAGAAGGAGGAGATTGAGGTAGCCTCCGGAGAGAGCCACAGACAGAAGACTTCTGCTAGTTCCCTGCAGAGCACCCCAGGTCAGCACAGATGCCGAAGTGGCCATGTGTTTGTGCCCAAGGCCCTGCTGCTGCAGTTTACAAGCACCATGGCCTGGGAGGCTGGGAGCCTGGAGCTGGGTCTCAGATACCACCTGTGATGACGAGGGATCTGGAGAGGACCTGAATGCCAGGTGCCCACCCTTCCTAATGCTCCAGACCAGGAGCACGGTCATGCATGCTGGTCCTACCGTACTGTGCTGTCCACTGGGCCCCAAGCCCAGCTCATGCCCTGCAGACCCCAAAGGACACAGCAACTTCAGGCCCAGCTCCCAGAAAAGGAACCAGGGCTCCAAGAGGCAAAGTATCTGTGAAGAACTGAGTGCCTGGGGCTGCCGCCAGGACACAGGCCTGGGCCCGAGGACTCCCCACCTGAGCACCAAGCCCCACCTGTCATCAGATGTCACCTGAGACTGTGATCAGAAAGCTCAGCATCCTCTTGTGCTTTGACAAGACAGCAGAGGGTTCCTGGGCACTGCTCACCGGAGCCACAGCCTAATCTGTGCAGGCAGCACAGCAGTGCCCCCCAAAGCTCATATTCAGTCAGAACCTCAGAACATGACCCTATTTCCAAGTGGGGTCTCTGCAGACAGAATGGGTCAAGGTGAAGGCAGCAGGGCAAATGCCAGGTCCTTACAAGAGTTGCCAGGTGAACAAAGGCAAAGTGCCAAGGAACCCTGGGCTGGAAGAGCCGAAGCCTCGAACGCGTGCTCCCCACCTGTCCTCGGGTGTAGGTGGTGGTGCCCAGGCCAAGAGAGAATAAACACTGTTGTTTAGGCTGTGCAGGCTGTGACACTTAGCTACTGCAGCTCCAGAGACCAGTGCAGCCAATCTGGGGAAAGTTCTGGGCTCCTCATCCCCAGGAAACTTCCCAGCGACAGCTAAGGCCGAGGCAGCCAGACATCCCCGGGCATCGCCAGCTGTGCCCTGTGTGCGTCTCCAAGGCTCCTAAGGCCTCCAGCTGCTGGGCCACAGCCACCCAGGCTACCTGCAAACCCAAGAGGGTGGGGAGGGGAGCAGCTGGCCCAGCAGGGGCTTGAGGCAAGGGCTGGAGGTACAGACCAACAGAACTGGGCTTCCCCCGCCCTGCCTTGTGGCTCTCATCTGACATGCTGGGCTTGCTGAGGAAACTCCACACAAAGAAAAGAGGACATCAGAGCTGAGGAGACAGCTCACCTGCCTGGCAGGTATACGGACCTGGGCTCGATATCCAGTACTACATGCTGTGCCAAGCCCTGGAACCCTAGGCATACCATGCCAGCCACTGAAACCATGCATGGTAGCACACGCTTATAATCCCAGCCCTGGGGAGGCTGAGACAGGAGGATGGATCATTGTGAATCTGAGCTGCATAGCAGGATCCTGTACCTAATAAAAGATCTTTTTTTTTTTTTTTTTTTTTACAAAAAGTAAAACCAAAAGAGGACATCAATGCAGGGCTGGTGCCCAGTGTCCACAGATGTCTGGGTGCCAAGCTGACCGCTGTACCTCCCTGGGGAGAGGGACAGAATGTGGCCATGAGTGAGGATTGCAGGACCCTGGCTGGGTGAGGAGACCTCTCCCCCACCCCAGCCCCTCACACACCAGCTGTGCCTGGTCCAGACAGCCTGCCTTCCCCCTCAGGCTCCAGGCATCCCACCCAGCACGGGGTCCCAGGTGAAGGCAGGCAGCTGCAGCTTGCAACCTGGGCCTGAGGGAGTGGTGTCTGGAGACAATGTGCGTGCCCCCAGGGCCCTGGCAGTGGCTATAATTCAGGAAGCAGCCTCACGGAGCACATGCCAGCCAGCACGTCTGTCTGCTGGGATTCTGCACAGCAGTAAATTCTTCCACGCCCGCACTAGGAGCAATCGATCCAGCCCATCCAACACTCGGACTGGGGACTAGGTCATTGTCAAGAACTCAGCATGCTCCAGAGAGCCTGGGGCCAGGACAGTGGTGGTGAACCAGGCTACCAACGAGGTGCACTTTATGGCCACCATCCCTGAGTCTGTGGACGTGGACAGTGGCTCCAGAGACACCAGGGCTCAACCATGGTGCCACGCCAGGGGTGCAGCACCCCAAAGCCAAGTCCTCTTCAGTAAAACTGTCTTCCTAGGGCTTCCCTGCTAGGTGGTCGTGCAGATAAGGTCACCACCTCTAGGGCCTCCAGATGCCTGTGGGCACCTCTTGGCACTTCTGGGTGACTGGGCAGTGTGTTTACAGCCTGTTTTCAAAGCCTTGTGGACAGTGATATTTGAGCTCATTTTCCTGTTGATGAAACACTTCTTTCCTGGGACCCGGCGGGATGGCTCAGTGGTCTAAAGTGCCTGCTTGGGAAAGCTTAGGTGGCTTCAGGGGCCGTGGTGCGATCCCCGGCACCACATGCTGCGCCAGCCCTGCCCTCGGGGTGGGCTGAGTCAGCTATAAAAATGAGTGAATGAACAAACAAAGGTTCTGAAACAAGAAAAAAATAAATAAATAAAATTTTAAAAATTAGAAAGAAAGAAAGAAAGAGAGAGAGAGAAAGAAAGAAACACTCCTTTCCTAACCCTAGGGACAGCACCAAATTTAGAATTGTGAAACATGCTAGAAAACTCCTTGCCCTGGCTTTGAGCTGTGTATGCCCAACCCCTTTCTGAGGACAGGAGATCTCCATCCCTGGTTCCTGCAGGCACAGTCCAGCCTGTGCCAGGCCGGCTCCATCTCTGTCCATCTCTTCTGGCCACCCACGGCCTGGCAGGATAGAGACCCACCCTGAATGAGCCCTGTGTTTTCAAGGAGACCGCATCTTCCCCCTTGGCCTCCCTGGCCATGCTGCCCATGGTCCCCTCTGTGACTTCCTGTGCTCCTGACTGGGTCCTGACCCAGGCCCGTCTGCCTGTCAGAGCTGCCCCAGGAGGCCCCAGCAAGTCCCTCTCTGGTCCTATCCTATTCCCAGACCACCCTGGTGGGGTTGACAATCTGTCCGTCCTCTGTGACCCCGACCACAGGTCTCGCCAGCGTGGACAGGACACAAGGCTGACCAGCCATGCCATACGAGGGGAGCACAGCATCCTGCACCCTCCTTGGTGGACTTACTGGTGACCAGGAGACAGCGGGGCAGTGGCTGCATCTGAGTCGGGCCCAGCCCACCTCGGAGCCATGCCTGCCTGCCTGGCTCCACCCCAGCCTCCCCCAAAGCAGAGTCGGCCCTTCTCTTACTCTCTCAGCACAGAGCAGTGATGTCTCCCAGAAAGACCAAAACCCTGAAAGCCACAGCTCCTCAGCCCCTGTCTTGCAAGGTCCCCTCGACTCACGGCCTTGCCAAGTGTGTTTTCTCCAAATCCACCACCAGGGCAGCCCTGAGGAGTTACCTGGGAATGTCCCTGGGACCTTTGGCCCTTGCCCCTTCCCTGCCCGCTCCTCTGCCCCCCCCCGGCTCCGAGGAGGCTGCGCTGTCCTCTCTCCCTACCATGCCCCCTCACTGTCCTCTCAGATGCTCTACTCAGTGGAACCTCGGAGCTCAACGGCAACTGCTGCTTCGCCAGCACATAGCTGCCCCAGCATAGTGCCCTTTTCCCATCTGGGAACAAGCGATCCCACGCCCTCCCTGCACCCACTGCCACCTCACAGCTTTGCCTGGGGTCCCCCACAAGTCCTGCACCCTTGCTGTGCTGGTGGCTGCCCGCCATGGCCAAGTCAGTGCTGGAGTGAGAGGACACCCACCTTTGGGGTGACACAGCTGGACATAAAGAAAGAGAGGGCCCAGCAGGGTGACGGCTCACACTCTGGGGGATCACAGGTTTGAGGCCAGCCTGGGCAGCTGGTGATTTAGTGAGACTCTGTCTCACAGTGAAAAAAGAAAAAAGCCTGGTGATGTATCTCATTGTGACAGCCCTGGGATCAAGCCCCAGTTGTACCTGCCCTGCTTACTAGAGAAACAGATGTCATGCAAAATATACAAATACATAAGAACGTGCAAGGCTCACAGTGGCCACCCGCAGAGTCAGCTGCAGAGGGTGTGACAGGGCTGTCGTCACCTGGTGCCCAGGACAGTGTCGCACACAAGTCCGTACCAGGAGGCAGAGCGTCTGCACTGGACCCTAGGGGTCTGTGCTGGGAGCCAGCAGAGGACATCCAAAGGGGGCAGCCAAGACCGGAGCCCCATCAAGGCAGCACCAGGGCGCTGTCCTTTCCTCTCCGCTTTACGCCAGGCAGGGACAGGCTGCCCTAGGGAGGGTCGCCCATCTCCAGTGACCCCCCAGCCACACACGAACGTTCACTGACTCAGTACCTTTGGGCTGGGTGCTTCCTACTCAGGTTGACACAATCAGCTAAACATCACAGCAGGACAGAGAGGGACTGGGACGGGAACAGGGATGGGGACAGACAGGGAGAGCCAGAGTCGAGGGCTGAGAGGGGCCAGCTGCCCCCTAGTGCAGAAAGTCAACCGAGTCAACAGGCAGAGGCAGGAAGCTGCCCCGGCCAGCCTTCCCTCGGGCCAGTAGATGTCCCCAAGAGACAGCTGGGCAGATGGCACCAGGACGGGCTGGCTAGATATCCTGGACACACATCAGAGGCTGCCTCGCCCTGAGGACAGCCGCCAGGCTCCTCCCTGCCCCTCCCACCTGGCATCTTTCAGGAAGGAAGCCGGACTAGCTGAGACCTTGCTCTGCTTCAGGCCTGGGAAGACGCAGGGTCGTGTCCATGGCAACCCATCCCTGGGCTGCTTTCTCCTTGGCTGAGTCTTCAAGCCCTGAGCTCTGTCACCTGATTCTTCTTTTCTTTTTGTTTTTAACTTTATTTATTTATGTTATGGCCCGCTCAGCCTGCCCTGGGGGTGGGGTTGGCACAGCATGTGGTGCCAGGGATTGAACCACGGTCTCTGTGGTTGCCTAAGCTTGCCTCAGCAGGTGCTTTAGACGGCTGAGCTATCCTGCCGGGTCATAGTGGCAGTAAGCCAATGCAGCGAGGGGACCCAACAATGAGCACCCGTGGCCTGACTTCTGCCTTTCTCCCCCGGTTTACCTCGGACTTCCTCTTATCTCACCTACTTATCTCACCTACCAGCAGAGCCTTCCCCAGTCTGCGCCTGTTACGCCCCCATACAGCTGTGTAAGCTACACCCCCAACCCAACCCATAAATTCTCTGCCCGCCTGCCTCCTCCCCAGGGGTCCTTGCCTCTCTTCAGCAGCCCTCCCACGAGGAACAATAAAGGTCCTCTCCCCCACACAAATATTTCTGTCTCGATCTCTCTCCCACCCCCCTCTCTCTTCTCTGTCTTCTCTCTTCTTCTCCTCCTCCTCCTTCTTCTGCCTCCCTGCCTCCCTGCCTCCCTGCCTCCCTGCCTCCCTGCCTCCCT
>PVJA010041782.1:0-17694 GCA_004027025.1 Myocastor coypus | reverse complement strand
TATTTTCTTGTTTCAGCTCCTTTGTTTGTTTATTCACTCATTTTTTATGGCTGGCTCAGCCCGCCCCAAGGGCAGGGCTGGCACAGCATGTGGTACCGGGGATTGAACCGCAGTCCCTGAAGCCGCCCAAGCTCCCAAGCAGGCGCCTTAGACCACTGAGCCATCCCGCCGGGCCCCTTTTTTTTTTTTTTAAAGCATGTTTTGTTTTATTTTTTTTTCTTGTTTCAGAATTTTGTTTGTTTATTTATTTATTTTAATGGCTGGCTCAGCCTGCCCTGAGGGCAGGGCTGGCGCAGCATGTGGTGCCGGGGATCAAACCGCAGTCCTTGCAGCCACCAAGCTTTCCTAAGCAGGCTCTTTGGACCACTGAGCCATCCTGCCAGGCCCCTGCCTAAGCTTTCCTAAGCAGGCACTTTAGGCTGCTGAGCCATCTTGCCGGCTCCTCTGCATTAACTTTTTTTTTGTCTTTTTGAGACAGGGTCTCGCTATGCAGTTGAGGCTGGCCTTGAGCTCACTTTTGTAGCCCAGGCTGGTCTCGAACTTGCACCAATCCTCCTGCCTCAGCCTCCCGAGTGCTGGGATTACAGGTGTGAGCCACCACGCCCGGCTATCTGCATTAACTTTTTAATTTACACTTTTAATCTTATCAAAGTAACAAGTAAACAGCTTAAAGAATAAAATAATTCTTTTTTTTTTTTTGGTGGGACTGGGGCTCAAACTCCCGACCTTGCACTTGCCAGGCAGGCACTTGTGCCACAGAGCTATCTCCCCAGCCCCTAAGAATAAAATGGTTCTTGTAGGATTTGTAACAAAAAAATATTGCTCTGGGTGCTGAGGCAAGACAGTTACAAATTTAAGCCCAACCTGGGTAACATAGGGACCTAGAAAGACCCTGTCTCAAAAATAAAAACCAGGATAAGGCTGTGTATGTAGCTCAGTGGGAAAGCCCTAAGATCAATTTCTAGTCCAGAGAAACACATTAAAACAAAAGTCATCCATCCCTCCTCCTGTTTCCTAACTCCAAGAGGCAACTGTTTTTCACCCTTTTAGCTGATCATTGCTACTAACTAGTTTTCAGTTTTTGTTCTAACTGGTTTGTGTGTGTGTGTGTGTGTGTGTGGTACTGGGGATTGAACTCAGGACCTTGTACTTGCCAGGTAGGCACTTGTGCCAGTGAGCTATCTCCCTAGCCCCTATCTGGATTTTCCAGAGTGACAACCAAGCAGTTGTTATACCATATATCTGAAAACATCTTCTGTTTCCTTATCTTATACACCACGTACAGAATTCTAGCTTAGAAATTATATTCTACGGAATTTTAAAACTGCTAGTTATTTGTTATGTTGTGTGACTGCTGGTGAAACTTTGGATACCTTCTTACACTGGATCTTTTTGGTGAAAACTACTTAGTTGTATCTAGAAGCTTGTTTCCCATGATTCCATGTGTCTGAGGAGGTCATTGGTGAGGGCAGTTTTTGGTCCTTGTGTGGTACATTTTGAGGCTCTTTCCATCTGAAAACTCACCTTTCATGTCAGGGAAATTTTAAAAAATTGTTTCTTTGATGATTTCTGCTGCTTTCCCTAATTTTTCTCACCCATGCCCCCCAGTCTTTGTGGACCACCCTATTATTTCAATATTGGACTTCCTGAACAAATCTTCTAATGTTTTTCTTACATTCCACTTATTTATTTATTTAGAGGTGCCTGTAATTGGATCCAGGGCCTTTCATGTGCTATGAAAGTGCTGCACCCCTGAGCTTTCCCCCAGCCCCTCTGTTTTGTTAGTCTGTTTTCTGGGGGTACTAGTGTACTTCAGTGGGTCTTCATAAGATTTAATTGCTTTTTAAAATTGTCATGTCGTACTTTTTAACTTTCAGAAATTCTCCTTTGTTCTTTGAATTTTCTTTTTTCTTTCTCTTTTGAGCAATACTTCACTCTTGTTTCATGGATACTTGTGCTATTATAATGGAATCTGTGTCATTTAAAATTTTTTCTCTTACATATTACATATGCTTTAGAGTGGGACTTTTAAGATTTAAAGTATAAATCTTGCCTGGGATCTCTGCAGAGCTCTAAAGTCTAGTTAAAATGATCAGCTGGCTGTAGTTTCTTTCTTTCCCGTCTTTCTCTCTCTCCTCCTGCCTCAGCCTCCTGTGCTGGGATTACGGATGTGCATGACTCCGTTTGCCCTATAGCCCTTCCTAATTAATTAACTAATTTTATTTTGAGACAGGTTTCCCTAAATTGGCCAGGCTGACCCTGAATTTTGAATCCACTTGCAGCTACCCCAGCACCTGGGATGAGTGTGTGTGTATATGTGTGTGTGTTTGTGTGTGTGTGTGTGTGTGTTCTCATGCACACACGTGCTGCCACCACCACCCTTAGCTACACTAGGATAGCTTATTGGCTTAAAATATTACGTTATGAGCATGTTGCTTGATTATTAAAATTTTTTCAAAATAGCTATTTTTTAAGATCAGGAAAATAATACACATCTTCTCTTGCTCTTCCGTTTTCTTATCTTCACAACTTTGCATCTACTGTTTTTTTTTTTTTTTTTTTTTTTTTTTTTTTTTTTTTTTTTTTTTTTTTTTTTTTTTTTTTTTTTTTTTTTTTTTTTTTTTTTTTTTTTTTTTTTTTTTTTTTTTTTTTGTTTGTTTCAGAACTTTTGTGTGTTTATTTATTTTTATGGCCGGCTCAGCCTGCCCTGAGGGCAGGACTAGCGCAGCATGTGGTGCTGGGATCGAACTGCGGTCCCTGCATCTGCCTAAGCTTTCCTAAACAGGCGCTTTAGACCACTGAGCCATCCTGCCAGGCCCTCTACCTTTTTTTGAATTCTGATCATTTTCCTAACTGAGCAGTAAATTCCTTGAGGTAGGTTGTGTGGCCGAGTGGGCTGGTTTTGATGCAAACTCCTGCAATGCAATTGGACGATATTTTCAAAAGCCTCAGTATTCAGTCTCTGAATTACCCAGTTAACAGGAGGCTTGGAGTCTGGACTAGAGACTTGGGTTGGAGTTTGGCTTCGCAGTCCCACTTAGAGCTAGCCCAGGGCTGACGTTACCGTCTGACTCCTCGCTTGACTCGCTCTGACCATGGTACTCATCTGCACTGGCAATAATCAGTTTGTGAAGGGCTGAGAAACTGTTGTTTTTAATTTTAATTTCTTCTATTAACAATGTGGTCCCAAAGCCTAATACTCCAGTGTCTTAAACATAAGAAAAAAAAAATGTGTGCTCTTTTCTCTGTTTCTAAAGAGTCTCTGTGTCATACTTTGAAATTTCATCTTTGTGAACTTTTCAGGCCCTTTGTACACATTTCTACTGAAGTCCTTGGGATCTTATTGATTTGTTAGACTGCTTTGCTGATAGATAGCCTTGCACAACTGTTTAGCGCAGTTGCCCATCTCAAAAGTCAGACTTTTAAAGTTTAAAATAGCACTTTGGATTCCTGTCTTCTCCAATTAAACATTTGGTATATATTCATATTATATTTTCAGATTTAAAAGCCTTCTACACATCAAGTGAGTGCTCTACCCTTGAGCTGAATGAGAAACCTTATTTCTCAAAGTCATTTGTAATTTTACACCCCAGGGATAATATGCAGTACTATCATCTTAGCATATACCCTCATGTCAGCTTCCCGTCCCTATGACAAACTACTTGAGTGAATCAACTTATAAGGAGGAAAGGTGTATGTATCTTAGTCCATGTCCATTGGCCTGTTGCTTTGGGGTGAGAGTCTGTGGCAGAGGACAGCTGTCTATCCCACAGTGGCTGGGAATCAAAGAGGAAGAGGAGGGAGGGAGGAAGAGAGAGAGAAGAAAGAGAGAGGTTGTGTCCCAATCTGCCCTTCAAATGCAGGCTTCTAATAATGTAACTTCTCCCTGCCAGACCCCACTACATGGAGCTTCCAATACCACCTAGCAGTGCCATCGGTTGGCAACCAAGCCATTACCACATAGCCTTTAGGGGACACTTTTCCTTGCAAAGACACCTTTTGCCCCACATTTCTCTCTCAGATTGGGGTTTGAACTCACGACCTTGCACTTGTACCACAGAGCTATCTCCACAACCCCCATCTCTCTTCTATTGTAAAAGATGTGGAGCTATTCTGTACTTTCTGTCTTATAAACATAAAATTATACTCAAAACATTTTCATCAGAGCTGGGTGTAGTGGCATATACCTGTAATCCCAGCATTTGGGAGGCTAAGGATGGAGGATTGATGTGATTTTGAGACCAGCCTGGGCTATAAAATGAGCTCAAGGCCAGCGTGAACTGCATAGCGAGACCCTGTCCCACAAAGAAAAAGAAAAAAAAAAAAAGAACAACTTTTTTTTTTCTTTTCATTTAGGGAAGGGTCTACAGTGAGTTCAGACTCATAGTAATCTGCCTATTTACAGCCTCCCAAGAGCCAGGATTACAGGTGTGTGCCACCAGGCCCAGTCTCATTTGCCAGCTCAGCATGACCAGGGGTGGGATTGGCACAGCAGGTTTGGAAATCAAACCCCAAGCCCCTGATCCTGTTTGCAGGGGTTTTAATCTGCTGAGCTATTTGCTGTGCCCTAGAGAACTTGCATTTTTGTCTGAAATGATAATCAATAAATTTCACTATTTATGGCTGGCCAAATAACTCAGTGGATTAAAGCACCGGCTTAGGCAGACATAGGGGCTGGGGTTCAATCCCCAGGCCTGCTGTGTGGGCCACACCCCTGGAGCAAGAAGGGGAATGAGACTGGGTGTGGTGGCGTGTAACTGTAATCCCAGCACTTGGGTGGCTGTAAACAGGAGAATCACTACGAGTCTGAGAGTCTGATGTGAGACCCTGTAGACCCTCTGTACCTTGCCCTAAAATTCCTAAAAAAGAACAAAATTTCACTATTTGAGTTTGAAGGAATGTAGAATATGATTTTGAAAGATTTTGGATTGTATTCTTAATGACATTTATCAATATGCTGCACAAAACCCGAATTAACATTACAAATCAGATGAGTAGAGAACATGATTATTGGAAAATTGCTACTGTCAACCCGAGTAAAGAATCAGTATTCCAAGCTTATATCCCACAGTGGGACTTTTCAAATGAAACTGTGGCTATTCTAAGCATGACCACAGTTGCTAGAGTGAATTATTCAGAAATTTGGAAGCCAGAATTTTATCCCATTGTCTAAAAAACAAACAAAAAAGCCTAAAATCTTGTTTGGTTTGGTTTTATAAAGTGATCATTTTGGTGTCAAATAAGAGGTGTGGCAAACAGAAGAGGCACTTGAATACATCAGTTGGTTTATAAGATATATAGCCAATTACATTTATTTCCTGTTTGAGTTCATTTTCTGTTGCTGTAACAAAGCACCCAAGGCTGGATCCTTTATTTTTTAAAAAAAGCTTATTTACCTCACAGTATTTTATAGAATTTCAAATTGAACATTCAATTAGGTTCAGAGGAAAGAACCCTTACTTGAAAACCCAAGAATTCCATTCTACATATTTCTGGAAAGTCATGTCCAGAAATGACTGCATTGCAAGGTCAAGTGGCTTCATCTGTTTGGCTTTTTGCTGGGTTACAGCCTTTGTCAGAGAATTGGAAAGGGAACTGGCTGTGTGCAGAGGTCTTACATCAAAGAAAACCACTCTTCTGAATAGTAACTCATCCTGCAAGACCAGCATAGCACAGGATGCCCAATGCCTTGTCCACCTTGCACTGGATCCTCCTCCACAAGGTTTTCCCACCTCAACACCAGTGACCAAGCCTCCATTCCCTGAGCCTCTGAAGAACAGATATAGCATTCCCCAAAGAACGTCTCTGTGGATAAAAGAAGTCGGCTAGCTCACCCAAGGTCACCAGTTGCTAAGTAACAGAATGTGGAATTCAAACCCAGGTGCCAGTGCATTTCCTGTTCTCTGACAGTCCATGACTTTCTGATAGAATTAGATGGAAGAATAATGAGGCGTAGCATATCTGCTGAGACTTGGGGGTGCCATTCAGGACAATTATTGGGGAGGAGAGAGCAAGACCTGGTAGCACTATGTCTCAGCTAATCACAGCAGTCCCAATTCCTGCCTCGCCTTATATAACTGACGCAGAGCACTGATTTGGTTTATAAACTCTTGAAAACTTCAGCATAGGTTATTGCAAATAACAGACTTAATGATCAGTTTTTATAGCTCAGAACATTCAATTAGGTTCAGAGGAAAGAACCCTTACTTGAAAACCCAAGAATTCCATTCTACATCTTTCTAGAAAGTCATGTCCAGAAATGACTGCATTGCAAAAACCTGTCCTGCAAAGGAGAGCTCCTGCGTGGGAGCCTGAATGAGAACAGACACGGTGCTGGGACTTCAGAGCATGAACCCGACTGTCCCTGAGATTATAAACACTTCCTGTAAGGCTAGCTCCTATGAGTACTTAGCAAGCCCAAGAACACCAATATCCGGATAGCTTTAGAAAAGATCACAGTGAAAAAAGAAGTGAGTCCACCTGAGACACAGACTGCCATGCAAATGGCAGGTAACTGAGCCCTCAGACCTCCTCACTTTGGGCGTGTTTCCTGGGCATCAGTTCTGTGCCAGTTGCTGAAATATAGTGATGCTAAAATTCACTTTCTCTGTTCAAGGAGTCAACTATCTCTAAGAGGAGACAGAAGGGTAAACAATAAAGTGTAGAGGCTGTGCAGGGCATATGCATCATCCTACAATATCAGGACAAGTCAGGGAAGGTTTCCTGCATAAGATACCAAGTAATAGGCTAAGTATTTTATAGAAATTTCAAATGATGAATAGGAATTTTCCACAAAGCTATTACATTTTCAATAAAAAACACCCCTGATTTTGGGGGTCTTTGGAAAGAGAATGAGCAACTAGACATTATAGCAGGGCATCTAGCTGGTTCCCAAGTTTGAACTTTTCATTTCAGGAGTGTTGATCAAGGAACTCCAACTCAGTTTGTATGTCAACATTAAGAAAGCTTATGTTGTTCTTTCTTGTGCTCCCTTTATTAACTTCAATGTTCAACAAATGTTTAATGGCTTGATCAATAAGTGATTAAACAAATCAATAAATCAGGTTCATCTGATGGAAATAAAACAGCTAAGCAAGACTAAATAAAACTTTATCACTATTGACTATAGTAGGAAGTAAGCAAAAAGATGAATAAATAAATAAACAACCCTGTTTAAAAATAATTTCCCCCAAGGAAATTACAGATTCACCTCACGTTGAGAGTTTACCTCTGTATTGTGGGCATGATTTTAGCATCCTTTTCCCCTTCAGCTGATACCTTGACTTCCATGTTTGTTTCTACGAAAGGAGACATTAAGAGGGATGAGAAAATATTCTTCCATCTCCCTAAGCTTTCTACCAAGGAGGTGAATTACGCTCTGTTTCTGAAGAAGTGAGAATGAAGGTGAGCTCAGGCTCTGTGCAAGAGTAAGCATAAGGAAATTCAAAAGGATTCGTGATTGGGGAGACTAGTGATAAGACCAAAAATTGTGTATGGATTGCCATGAGATTCCGTGATGGCATGAGGGGCTGGACTGGCTCATGCGCAAGTGGTCAGTGGTCCAAAGCGCCTGCTTAGGAAAGCTTAGGCGACTGCAGGGGCCTCAGTTCGATCCCCGGCACCACATGCTGCGCCAGCCCTGCCCTCAGGGCAGGCTGAGCCACCATAAAAATAAATAAATAAACACACAAACAAAATTTCTGAAACAAGAAAAAAAAATTAAAATAAAAAAAAAAAGAGTTATGCTAAATGAGTGTACATAAGTGCGCTGCAGACCAATACGCTTATCTAGTTGGTACTGGTAGACAGCTAATGCACTGCTGGGTCATCCAGGAAGGAACAATCTTCACCCGTTTCTAATAGGACTGTGTACGTTTTAACAAACTTTCATGCTGAGACAAATCCTATTAATAAAAAGACATGAAGGTCCACAACAGAATTCAATCCTGAGTTTCTCTGGCCTGAGCCAACACCAAGAAATATCTCCCCGAAAGTTGTCAGGCTTTAGCACCTCTGGCTCCTCCAAACAAGGAATATGGGATTCTGATTTGAAATGGTTGATAAAATGAAGATATAGGGCCAGCCAAATAGCTCAACAGATTAAAGCATCTGCAAGCAGGCACAGGGGCCAGGGATTTAGGGGGTTTGATCCCCAGTCCTGCCTTGCTGGCCCTGCCCCTAGGGTGTGCTGAAATGGTGATTCAGAGTGGGCCTGGTGGCACAACCTGTAATCCCAGCTCTTGGGAGGCTGTAAACAGGCAGATCACTGAGTCCAATCTAGTAGTGAGACCCTGAACACCCTGTGGACCCTCCCCTAAAAATATCTCAGTGCGCATGCACTGACCAGTGCCATCCCCAGATCACGCTTTTTTTTTTTTTTCTTTTCTTTTCTTTGCAGGACCAGGGTTCAAACTCACGACCTTGCACTTGCTAGGCAGGCATTTGTGCCGCGGAGCTATCTCCCTGGCCCCCTCCCCTAAAAATAAAAAAATAAATAAAAATTTAAAAAAGTAAGATACAGTCAACAAAAGTCAACAAAATATGGGGACAAAGAGGATGAGTAATTTTAGGAAGGAAAAACAATCATCAAACTCTCACTGTTGGAGGGGATGGTATGTTACTGGGTTAACTTCTCAGCATTCCAACTTTCTTGGCAAGCAATCACGTGCTTGGTTCCTTTGGACATGAGATGGAGAACGCTTACTACGCTGCTGCTTCGTGGCCAATCTAGTCTGTCTAGATCAGCCTGAATCATATTGCAGTATCAGGCTGAGACCTGGTACTGTGAAAACGTACTCTTTTGCCCCAGTTCTGCTCCAGAATTCTATGCTGTTTTTCATGGACAGCTCACAACATGTCTGCAGGTATTGGACACGTGCCTCTTCGCATCCTGTCTTATCCAGGTTAATGGTGGATACTCCTGACCTTGGTCGATGCCAGGGGTTCTGACCTTTTTTCCTCCAGCTAACTGCCAATTATAATGAGTCTTTCTACTACATTGCAGACCTGTACACGAGTCTGCATATGGCTTGACATTCACGATCCAGTGGAAGGCACATTATGATTCTGTAATATGGTCAAGATTGCATTAGAATTTTCACCACTATGTCCCATCATGTCTTGAACAATGAGTATACAGTTGGAGGAATTAAAACTGAAGATATATTTAAGTAGACTACCCAGTTATCTTTCTGCTATCTGGGGTACTGTACTTGGAGTCTATGAAATCGGAAGTTCACATGTATCCCTCTTTTGTTTCATCACGTTTATCTAACTACATAGATTGAACTCTGATGATCCTCCTGTTTTCAGCCTCCCAAGTGCTGAGATTATAAGCACAAGTGCGTCACCATGTCCAGTCTCAATCACTATCTCAGTGTGCTCCAGGGGCAGGCCAGCACAGCATGCTGGGGATCGAACCCTGGCCCCTGCATCTGCCTGAGCAAGGCACTTGGATCTGCTGAACTATCTGACTGGCCCCTTGTAGACGAACTTTTAAAATTGAAAAATCCAAGCACATGACTTTAATCTCAACTACCTAGGAGGTTGAAGCAGGAAGATCCCAAGTTTCAGGCTAGCCTGGGCTACTAAGTAAGACGGTCTCAAAAACTAAAACTAAAACTAGAAACATCTGGGAGTATAGTTCAATGTAGAGCATTCCCCAAGCATGTGTGAGGTCCCCAATCCAACCCTTAGTAACACTTACATGCAGAAAAAAAAAAAAAAAAAAAAAATTGTAATAGTAAAAGAAAAATGTGCGGCCCAGCAGGATGGCTCAGTAGTCTAAAGCACCTGCTTGGGAAAGCTTGGGCAGCTTCAGGGACCGCGGTTCGATCCCAGGCACCACATGCTGCGTGAGCCCTGCCCTTGGGGTGGGCTGAGCTGGCCATAAAAATGAGTAAATAAACAAACAAGGGTTCTGCAACAAGAAAAAATAAATAAATAAAATTAAAAATTCTAAAAAAAAAAAAAGCCCAAGTTTAAAAAAAAAGAAAAAAGTAAAAATAATCCTCAGAGTGATTGCTCTTTTTAAAAAGTTAACATATGGCATAATGTTAATCAAAGAAAAACACTGTTTATAATCATAATTTTGTATTTATAATCATGTTTTGTCCTCTTTTAGTCTAAAAAAGTGGGTCAGGATATAACACATGGGAAAATGCAAATTAGCAAATTGTGAGGATTTTTTTTTTTTTTTTTTTTTTGAGGGTGGGGTTGTTTTGAGACAGGGTTTCACCATGTAGTTCAGGCTGGCCTTGAACTCACTTTGTAGCCCATGCTGGCCTCAAACTCACAGTAATTCTCCTGCCTCGGCCTTCTGAGGGCTGGGATTACACATGCGTGCCCACAGGCCCAGAATAAAGTTTTTTGCACTTGTTTAGTTATCTCCTTTCATAAAATTCTAGAAGCATTGTATCAGATTTTTTTTTTTTAATTCCTGAGTTTGTCATTTGGGAAACCTGTAATTTTGCATTATCTGCAAATATGATAGACACAGTACACCTCCTTTGTTAATTCAAGTAATAGATAAAAATGTCAAACAGAAGACCCAGGCCGAGTGCTATCTCCTTCACAAAGTCTTTCACACGGCCACTTCTCCTGCCTATGGTGAACTGTGCTTTTTTTCATGCCCCCAGTGAGCCGTAGGCATATTTCTATAGCACAGTGTCACAACACACTGTCACTCTAGGTTATCTTCTGATTCCCTTTTCCATGGAATCTATTAGATAATGAAGATTTTTAAGATTGAGGACAAATTCCCAGTGTACTAATGAATCTAAATTTTTAGGGTGATTTGAATCTGTTCATTAAATACCTTCAGTTATAGCTAAGTCTTAAGTTTACTTGTTTAGTCACTTTGTTTTTATTTTTCCTGAGAAGCTGTTTTATTTAGTTTTTAATAGTTTTCTTATTTATGAAAAACTAGAACAAAATTCTATAATAAAATAATGACAGGACAGGGTCAGCAAGATAGCTCAGCAGACTAAGCACCTGCTTAGGTAGGCAAGCACAGGATCTGGGTTCAATTCCCAGCACCACATGTCCTGCGGGCCCCACCCCTGGATATACTGAGCTGGCCATCAAGGTGAACGTGGTGACACATACCTGTAATCCCTGCATCTGCCTAAGCAGGCCCTTTAATCTGCTCAGCTATCTGGCCAACCCTACTGGGCTTCATCTTCTTTTTTTTTTTTGGCGGGACCCGGGTTCAAACTCATGACCTAGTACTTGCCGGACAGACACTTGTGCCATAGAGCTATCTCCCCAGCCCCTTGGGCATCATCTTCTTTAAAACAGTTACTCCCAGTGCAAGATAAGATTAAAAGGATTCTTTGAAAGGAGACATAAACAGATATGAACACAAAATTTTACTTTTAATGAAGAGAAGGAGCAGTATAAATAAAACAAATTAGCATGTACATTAAAATTTTTGAAACAACAGAATGATAGTTGGAGGAATTATTTGAGCTTCTCTCTACTTCCTATTTATCTGTCTTCTATTTTGCTCTTGTTTCTCTCTATCTATCTATCTATCTATCTATCTATCTATCTATCTATCTATCCAACTATATATATAGTGTTTTTCTTGTAAGAAAACCATGCACTACTTAATCTTGTTGTGTACCTTCCTTATTTCACTTACCATCATGTTCCCTGACTTTGTTCCCTGTACAGTTGTTCTTTTGTTTGCAAGATATACTGAGTCCTTTAAAATTTTGCAAAGTCACTGAGTTAAACATTATGACAAAACACAAAGACTGAAACCTATATAGCTTTTATGCAGGAAGGGTGACTATAGATAACAACAATGTGTTAGGTATTTCAAAAAGCTACAAGGATTTTCAATGTTTTCATTATAAAGAAAGGATAAATATTTGAGAAGATAAGATATATTGAGCTGCACAAAACATCAGAAACACATTGACTGAGCATTGAAAGACCCTACTCCTCTTAATTGTACTGTTTGTGGAGAGACTCGACCATAGCCCATCATATTGTCCAAAGGCCACGGAGCCATCTAGATAAAATGTTAAAAGAGCATGGAAAGGGAGAAAGTTTCCATGTTGGGCAAAGACAAGGATAGTAGTGGGAGTTAATATTGAGGTGCAAAGGTTTTCCTTTTCTAATTTTAATTAGAGAAATTAAACTAATAAATTAGACTTGAGCTTTGTGGCACAGTAGTTGGATCTATACAGACAGAAGAAGAAAATTACAGTTACAGTGATAGAGACTAAAGACTAAAGAAACACCATTGTGTGTTGGGCTAAAAAAGACCTAAAAGACTAAAATAGCTAGCATTCTAATATGTACTCAATATCAAGTTAAAAAATATAGTAGATAAAAAGCAATAGGAATAAGGTGAAATTCCTATAAATTTCATCATAAAACAAAATTAAAATACATGTATATGTGTCATATATCTTGTGCTTGAGCAGAAAAACCCAAGTTTGGAATGATATTAATCCTCCCTAAGTAAACTGCAGATTTCAAAATGTGATATGGTCCCAATCAAATAATCAGAACTTGAAGGATACTGGGACTTGACTGAACTCCACTACAATTCATCTGAAAAAATAAACACGTGATGCAGTACTTCCAGACTTGCTGAATAATTATAATCACCTCTGAGGAGTTTGAAAACTACAGTGACCAGCTGAGGCACATCGAAAAGCACCCCATACCAGGGACCCTGGGGCACTCCCTGTAATGCCATCATTTTTTTTAAAGATTTATTTATTTATTTATTTATTTATTTATTTATTGTTTCAGAACCTTTATTTGTTTATTCGTTCATTTTTATGGCCGGCTCAGCCCACCCCGAGGGCAGGGCTGGCGCAGCATGTGGTGCCGGGGATCAAACCTCGGTCCCTGAGGCCACCCAAGCTTTCCCAAGCAGGCACTTAGACCACTGAGCCATTCCGCCGGGCCCAATGCCATCATTTGGAAAGATGAGGCAGGAGGATTACAAGTTCAAGTCTTACCTGGGAAATTAGTAAGTTCTTGTCTCAAAAATAAGAAAAGTTGAGAATGTAGCCCAGTGAAAATGACTAAATTCAAAAATACTACAGAAGGAAAAGGAAAAACAAAAGCAAAACCCTCAAGGAGGAACCAAAGAGATAGCTCAGTGGCATAAGCACCTGCCTGGCAAGTGTGAGGGCCCGAGTTCTATCCCTGGTACTGCAAAAAACAAAAACAAAACAACAACAACAAAATCCCAGGTAATCCTCATGTTCTTCAAAGTTTGGAAACCACTGTACTCAAAACAAAATCTTTAATGAAGTTATAGCAATTGAAACAGTTTGATGCTAACATGTATATGGACAATAGTAAACAAAAGTCCAGAAATAGGTCAATATACATAAGGAATGTAGGATAAAAATTAAAATAGGTCAAAGAAAGACAGGTTAATTAGCAATCAGGTGCAACTGGCCATTTGAGAAAAAATGGAATTGACTCTCATCTCATTCCTTTAGTTCAGTTCTAAGTGACTCTCGCCTCCCCCCACCCCAGCCCCCTCTCATTTATGTTCCTCATTCAGCCAAGTAATCCTGACACCCACAGTCACGAAATCTGACTCCCGGTTGTGCCTTTCAGGGACAGGGCAGCATGGTGCCGGCTCAGTCATTAGCCTGCTTTCTGCTTTCTGTGCTTGAGTACTGGGGCACCCCAGATCTTTTCCATAGCTGAGATCTGCACTGGCCTTCCCTCTTCCTGGGCTTTGGCAGGGCAGCTTCCTCTGGCTTTCCCTCAGCTCTCAGATGCATTGTCTAGCCACCAGGGACATTTCCTGACCTGACTATTTTAGGCCATTCCACATTCTGTACCCATAGCCCTGCACCACTCCATTCATCTGCATACCAACATACTTCCTTATTAGCTTTTACTATAATTGATTATTATTAAGTCTAGGTTGTATTTTATTCATTTATGTTTCTGCCCATCTCTCCTACACTCCACAAGAAAGACTTTGTTAGTATTGTCACTGCTGTGGGGACTTAGCACATAGTAGATGCTTGGTAAATATTTGTTACTTGAGAGAAAGACCCTGGTATGAGGCAAAAGCTGGGCCTCAGGGCCAAGAGGGAACCTGCTGGTCTTGTTCCACCAGCAAGACCCGACAGCAGCTCTGCACAACTACAGTGTGAGAACTCAGAGAGCTCTTCTGAATCTGAGAAGGCCCAGCCAGGCCCAGCTGAGTTCCTTTTCCAACTTAGTAGCTGCAGCCTAGACCTGGACTCAGGCTCTAAGCTGAAATTCTTGGTGAAACTCTGACACCCAGACCATCAACTCTGCCTTAACCACTCTTTCCAGGAGGAAGACCATTGTCCTTGATGGAGAAAGATAGAAAAAAAAAAAAAAAACCAAAAGATTAATGGGACATCCTGATTTCTTTCTGTAGTTAACAGATAGAATCATCAGTTAAGATCGTTATAAAACGCTGAAACTAGAAAAGTGCTTTAAATATCGTCTCCTAGTGACCATAAAGTAGTTCCTGCTCTCTGGGCCAGGGAGATAGCTCTGTGGCACAAGTGTCTTCCTGGCAAGTATAAGGTCATGAGTTCAAACCCTGGTCTGACAAAAAAAAAAAAAAAAAAAAAAAAGAGTAGTCCCTACTCTCACCTGGCACATGAAGAAAATCAGGTCCAGGGAGACTTAATAGCTCACCAGGTCCCTGTGAGCAGCAGCTCATCCACATTGTAAGGCTCTCACTATTTAATGCAGAGTGGCTTTAAACTCAAGAAGAGCCTCCTGCCTCAGCCTCTCACACACTGGGATTACAGACATATGTCACCATACCTTGCTTTGCATTTCTATCTTTAATCCTGAGCAGTACACTCATCAAATGACCCCAAGCACTTTGATAAGAATTTATTTATTTATTTATTTATTTATTTATTTGTCTTTTTTGAGACAGGGTCTTGCTATGCAGTTCAGGCTGGACTTGAGCTCACCTTTGTAGCCTAGGCTGGTCTCAAACTCACACCGATCCTCCTGCCTCAGCCTCCCAAGTTCTGGGATTACAGGTGTGTGCCACCACACCAGGCAATAAGAATATATTTAAACCTTCACTAAGTTCCTATGAAATAATTTTATTTTCAATTATTAAACTATACAAATGTGAATTAATTAATTAATTAATTACCATGAATTAACCTTAATTACCTTCCAAGATGTTGTCCCCAAATGAAACCTGTAACCCTCTGCCACTCTATTCTTTTTCTTTTTAAAAAATTTGTATTTGATACAGGGCCTCACTACACAGCTTGGACTTGTAGTGATCCTCCTATTTTTAGCCTCCCCAACACTGGGATTACAAACGTGTGCCACCATACCCAGTCTTGGCGGCTGGCTCTGTGCACCTGGAACAGGGCCAGCACTACATGTGGTGCTGGGAAATCAAACCCCAGTCCCGGCACTTGCCTAAGCAGGTGCTTAGCGCTGAGCTGTCTCACTGGCCCTCTGCTACTCCATTCTTATAGAAGCCCATTTATGAGGTGTGATACTGGTGCACGATTTCCAGAAGGACATAAAGGCTGTCTATACCTCATCTCAGTTTTGTCTAGCACCACATCAGATCATCAGAGGACCATACACTTGATTTCAATATTTTAACTGTCATAGGACTTTCTTTTCTTTCCTTTTCTTGTTTTTGGTAACATCTTGACTGAGATGTAAACATTTCACTCATTCACATGAGACAATTCAATTGCATGTACCATAGTCACAAAGTTGCATAACCATCAACACAATCAATATCACAACATCTTTCTGCTTGGTGCCCTTTGAGTGTCACCTCCCATCCATCTCTAGCGTCACCACAGCCACTTCCTAACCCAGTCCAAAGCAGCTACTGATCACCTCTTTGTCTCTATTTGCTTGTTCTGGACATTTCATTAGATAAAATTATATAATACCTGCTTTTTTTCTTTTTGTGAAAGGTTCATCCACATTTTAGCATGTAGCACTACTTCCTTCTTACAGCCAAAAGATATGAAGTGATCAAATATACTGCGTCTATTTCAGTAAATTTTTAAAAAATTTACATTAAAAAACACACTGTCATTAATATTCCCTGAAAATGCTCCCCATTACTTTGAACACACTTATCACATAATTCTTGCCACTTCCCTGAGCATGCTTGCTCCTCGCAGCTGGCCCTGCACTCTATAGTCCAGTCAGTCAGGGAGCTCTTGACATTCCAGTGAGAGATGAATGTGGCCTGCATGGTGATTGAAATACAATTTCTTCCCTCACCCTAGAGAAGCTGGCTCCAGAAGGTTGGGGCCAATCCTGAATTAAGTTTACGTGTTCAATTTTTCTACAAAAGAAAAATTATGCATCCAAATAAAAACCCCTCTGGGACTTCTCGTGGTGGCTGAACAGTCCCACTTGTGGTCACCAGAAAATAAGCCATTCCTCACACTAGTACAGGACAGGCTCTGGCCTCTATGGGGTAGGAGTGCATCCTGTATATTTAGGACCCCTCTGCCTTGTTTTGGTGGCAGTGAAAATGCCTCTTGACCATGTCTAAGGGTGTCTCACAATGTCTGATTTCTGAATCATGTTCCAGCTGGCTTAGCCCTGCCACATGGGGCCAGTGCTCACTTTGAGCATAACTAAGTCTTTTTTCAGATCAGTATAATAAAAGAGTGATATGTAATAAAAAAAAATTCTTGCCACTTCCTGAAACAGTTTTAGAAGTCTTCTCTTATGAGTGTCTTTTTGTGGCTGCCTCAATGTCCTGAGTGGATTCAAACAATTTATGGTAATTTCTGACAAATAAAAACAAGGCAGTATGTTCTCATCCACATTCTTAACCATCTCTGATGCCAAACAACTTCTAGCTGTTCCCCAAAGTCGAAATGACCATGAGAAGTAAACTTTTCTTTTTTTTCAGAACCGGGAATTGAACTCAGGCCCTTACACTTGCCAGGCAAGCACTTATTCCATTGAACTATATCCACAGCCCCTAAGAAGTAAACCTTTCTAATCCTCTCAGGATGTCCAGGTAGCCCCAACACTGCAACTAGAAATATTCACATAAAAGCACCTCCAGCGCTGCTTCAGAAAGAGGTGAGAAAGAAAAATAAACCTGGGTCATAAGAAAGTAGATGCTCCTTGTGAAGGGAAGTAAGTCAGACACAAAAACTTACATATTACATGGTTTCTCTCTCATGAGAAACCCAAAACATAAATGAAGAGTAAAATAGAAGGTAGATCATAGGAGGTAGGGAGGCAGCTATTTCTCAAATGGGGAGGGGATCAAGAGGTGGAGGAAAGAAAGGAAGAGTGAGGGGAGGGAAAAGGAATAAAAACGAAGCTAAGGTGCGTTGTGTCCCTGCACCATGTCACCCAAGGAATGTAGCCCTAGAGCGATAAGATAGGTGTACCCAAGTCAGGAGGAGTAGTTTGAGGGAGATTAGTGGTAATACATCTTTTACCGTAGCAATTTCTTTTTTAAAATTTAAATTTTTATGGTATATTTTGTGTGTACTTGATAACCCATCAGTTGATGACATTGGATTTTCTCCACCATTTAGATATTTTAAGTAATGTGACTATAAACATTCGTGTGTGAGTTTGCAATGCTGGGGATCAACTTGGTAAGTTTTTTTTGTTTTGTTTTGCTTTGCTTTAGGTTTCTCTCTCTCTCTCTCCACATTTTTTTTTTTTTTTTTTTTTTTTTTTTTT
>PVJA010041781.1:0-17684 GCA_004027025.1 Myocastor coypus | reverse complement strand
CTGCTACTTCCAAAATAAGACAACATCAGTGGCAAAGTCTAAGCAGAAAAGGAGTTGAAAAGTGATTCTCTGAATGGTTTAAGGGATTTAGTCAGTCAATATCTTAGGTTTAATGAATATTGAGGGGCAAAATAGAAAATTCCTCCTTTAGTGCAGCTCATTCAAACCCCAGGACTAGCACATAGTTCTGTGAAGAAACCATGGTCTAGGCTGTGAATCAAGTCTAACATGGTCACTACTTTTGCTCCAAGGTGATTCTTACTTTTGCTTTTGTTCAATTTTTCATTTTGTTGACCTCAGCATTTTCTTTTCTTTTTCTTTTAATAAAATTTATTGAAAAATAAACATACTTCCATTTCATGGTGACAAACAAAAATAAAATCCAGCATTTACAAGAGTATTAAAATATGAAAGAGTGATAACTCTTACCACAGAATTTATAAGACCTATATACAGAAAACTAGAAAACAGAAAAATTAGAGGTTTCAGGAAACATTTTAAGATAAAACAAAGATAACAATTTTCCAAAAATTGATCTCATAATCTAATTATAATGAAAACTCCTTTGTTTAAATTGGCAGGCTTTTCTAAATCTGACACAAAAATCTAAAAGACTTGAAATCATTAAAACAATCATTTCTTGAAAATTTCTTATGAACCAGATCCTACATGATTAATGTATGATAGCAAATAAGCTAAGTAGAGAAATAGTATATTTTGGAAAGAATCTTTTAAAGCCTCCTGTCAGGGAGTGGGACAAGGGCACTACATCACCTTGAGGCTATTAGGTACTATAATTTTCTGGTTGCATTCAGGCCGATCTCAAGAAGATGAAGAGCTAACGGAGGAAGTAAAAGGAAGCCTTATAGGTCAAATTTACATTATGCTCTATGTAATGCACTAAAGAAATATCATTAGTATCAGTTCTGTGTTAGTGTTAGAGCTCTGAGGCTGAGTCTTTTCAGATCTTTTCTTGCTATCATAAAAATAACAATAACATCTACCACCGATTGGCATGTTCTCACTTGAAGTGTTTATCTGTAAGAATCCCTGATTCATGTCCTCACAGAGGACTGACTTTCATACTGCTCACTCACCAAGACCAAACTGGCATCATTCTGAAAAAAGTATTTGGCTGGGGAAATAGCTCAGTAGAATAAGCGTTTGCCTTGCAAGCTCAAGGTCCTGAATTCAATCCCTGGGAGAGTAAAAAAAAAAAAAAAAAGTTTACCTTCTAATATTTTAGAAGAAACAGGATCAACACATTATGCTACAGCCTACCACCTCTCATAAGAGATAACAGGCTTAAGCAAATACTTAGTAAAGGTTTTCATTTTCCAGTCTTCACTGCATTATCAAAGTGAAACTGAAAGAAGATTTTTATTTTCAAATTTTATTTATTTACTTATTTGTTACAGGGTCTCAAAATGCAGCTCGGACCTGTAATAATCCTCCTGTCTCAGTCTTACCAGAGCTGGGATAACAGGTTTGTGTCACCATACCTAGTTTCATGGCTGGCTCAGCATGGGGCCAGCTCCGGCATGTGGCACCAGAAATGAAACGCAGGTCCTTGAGCTTGCCAGGTAGGTGCTTAGACCACCGAGCTATTTCCCTGCCTACTGAATGCAATTTCTTGCTGTGTATTACTGTATCTGAGGTCTGTGTCTATGCTTTTGTGATCGTGTTTTTCTTTCACATAGAAGGCCCTGTTAGATCTCCTTATCCACAGATGCTAAATAACATCATTTTGCTCCATTCATGTTTTCTTTATGTCTAAACTTCACTAAAATCAGCTTTCATTTTGATGTAAGTACATTTCAAGAGACCCATATTATATTTTATTCATATATTTTAGTTGTTTTAGGTAGAATTATTTTAAAGGAAAGTTTTATCTAACATGAAACTAGAATGGAAGTTGTGATATTTAATTATTTTCTAAAACATTGCTATGAGGATTTATATCCATTGCCTAATATAATCCTTAAAGCATCATATGTAGTAGATGATTTTATCATAGATTCCAGAAAAAGTTAAAATGAGCAAAGTAAATTGACCAAAGCACCGAAATATTAGTGTCCTCAGGATTTGAATTAGTAGCTGTGCATGAGCCATAAAACAATAATGGCAAGCTTTAAACCATCTCATGAACACCTAGCTCGTTCTCTCAAATATCTCTAGTCTAAGTTTACCCTCTCTAAATTATCTTGCTTTCTATACATTGCTAAACCTCCTGCTGCATACATCTTTTGAATATCAGTCAACTACATCCTATTCATTCAATTGCTTGAGGTTAAAAATTTTTTTAAGTCATTATTGACTTTGGTTTCCTTGGCCACCAGAGTCATTCTCTATTCCCAGGTCACCATCATACATCCTCTAGGGTTGTTAAGCCAGCACCATCCCCTTTATTCTTCATTCCCTACCAAACATTTGCAGTGAATTCTCAACCAGAATTAGACTGATTTCCTTAAATATAAATCATATCACATTACTTCCTTTAACAGAAATGAAGTGAATGTTTTCTGAACTTCTGGCACATGTCTCTAATGCCAGCATTGGAAAGATGTAGCAGGAGGAACCTAAATTTTAGAGCATCTCTGTGTCCAATTCTTAGTACTGTTGTGGGAAAGGGAAAGAGAAGGGAAGGGAAGGAGAGAGGAGGGAAGGGGAGGGGAGGGGGTGAGGAGAGGAGGAGGGGGGAAAGAGGCATGCAAAGTGGCAGGGAATGAATTTCATTTTTAAATAATATCTCCCTTTATCATGACCTTTACAGCTCATATTTTAGATTCACCTATTTCTCCATGACTATCTTGCAAATATTTCTTCCTCACTACCATCCAGGAGTGAGCTATACCAATGCCCTTTTCTGTTCTCCAACTGGCTCTGCTTGTTACTCCTTCCAGAGGCATTCTTCTTTTCTTTCTTTTTCTTTTTGGGGGGGTGTGTTTTTCATGATTCAAGTAACTACATGTTTGTATTATTATTTATTATTACTATTATTATTATTATTATTATTGATGTACCTAAGTACAAGTTCTACAGTGTCTTGCTACATAGATCGGACTCATAGTGATCCTCCTGTTTTCGGCATCCCAAGCATTGACGCTATACGTGTGTAACATCGCACCCAGTCTCAGTCACCATCTCAGTGTGACCCCGGGAGTGGGGCCTGCAGAGCACCCTGGGGTTCAAGCTCTGGTACCCTAACCTGCTTAAGCAGGATTTTCAGTCTGCTGAACTATCTGGCCAGTCCAGCTTGCTACTATTATATGCCTGTGCTTATTTTTTTGTCAGTTCTAACTAAACTTATTGTATTTAAAAATATATTTTGTTTCTTTAACAACAACATAACTACCGTACCCAGTGGATTATGGTGGATTCGAAGGATCTCAAAACCTAGAGCACCCTATAAGCAATTAATAACATCTGTAGTAAACAGAGCCTTTATTCATTTGGTCACTCTCAGAGAATTTTTCTCATGGGTTAAATTAGATGATCTAAAATCTATTTATTTATTTATTTATTTAGTGCAGTGTCTCACTACATAGCTTGCATGCATAGTGATCAAATTAGAGGATTTTAGGGCAGATATTCTTGTTTCCTTAAAATTCATTAAATATAAATACATGTGACTTCAACTGAAATCAGTTTGTATTTTGGAGCCAATCTTACTATTCCTGTTCCTCTGTGTATCTTCTAAATATTAAAAACTAAACATTAAAATTATTGATGTTCATGAATTACACCCTCTCTAGAAAGCTATTTTCATTTCCTAATCTTCCTACCCTTTTGTCTCTGTTCTTCTCGCTATCACCCAAATGAATTAATGCCTTACAAGATACTGAGTCATACCCTGGGCATTCTTTCTTGGCTTTGAGAATAAAAACTAGACAGCAGAGCACTAATACCTTGTGAAGATAGCCATTCGGCCACAGCACAAGGGAAAAAAAAATGGAAATGCCATGTTTTCTGCTTCTCAGTATTAGCATGCAGGTACCAAACTATGGCCCAGACATATTTCCAAAATACCATGTTCACTCGGACACACATTCATGGAGAAAATCTCCCTTTCCCTTTATTAACTGTTGTTTCTGCTTCTCCTTATCTGGTAGGTAACATGCATAAATGTCTCTACATTTCTGATTAGAATATTAGGACCGGAGAAAATGAGGACATCCTTATGGCCACCAAGCAGTTGGAGGCAGAGCTGTGTTTGAAGTCTAAGCTGGCTTGTGATTAGCAAATTGCATTAGGTGCCCCTATATCTATATCCTGGCATCCTTAGCAGGATGCTACTTACACAGCAATCCAAGTGATGGTAACAATATTAATCTCCTTTCATCTGTTCCTTAAAACTGGAATTTTCATTGAGAAGAGATTGATAAGACAAGACACCATGGCTTAAATTATCATGCATGTCCCCTAGTGTTCTAGGCTAAATCCTTTGGTGTAACTGTATTTCAAGGTAGATTCTTTGTGGAAGTGATAAAAGTTACATTAAGTCATACGGAGAGATTATTATCTGATAAGACTAATGTCCTTATAAGAAGTAGGAAACAGTTATTCACATTTTCTGTCCTGCCTGGACATATTAGGGAAACAGCCATACATGCCAGGAGGAGGGAGAGCCATTAGCTGGATCTAAATTGGCCAGAACCTTGATCTTGGATTTTCCAGTCTCCAGAAGTGTAAGAAAAATTAATTTCTGGTGTTTATTATACTCACTCAATAGGGCTTTTATTATGACAGTCCACACAGACTGATACACAAGCATGCTGATTTTTTCTATAATATATAGAAAACACAAGACATTGATTTGCAAGTGCAATTTCAAATTATATTATCCAATGTCAACTTTTCTAAGGTACTGACAGTTAATCCAATGAAAAGAGATGTCTGAGGAGTTATGTAATTTATAACTTCAATCAGCAAGGATGTATAAGTAAGAAATTCACAGACTTCACTACGGCACTAAGCTCCCACTGCACTTCTTTGCTCCGTCCCCTTCCTTCTTTTTCTTCTTCGTCTTCCTCTTCTTTTTTCATTTTTTTTTTCATTTTGTTTCTCAAATGTTTATGCGGTGCACAAGGCCAGATTTGCCCATGCCAAGCCTGAGTGAGTCCTTCCAGTGTGTGAGCCTTGGGGAAAGTAAAATCTTCTTGGGGAACATGAGACTCTATGTGGTCTTAGAAAGGCACTCAGCTGTACTCAGTTAGTGACCAATACATGTGAAATTCAAAGGGTGGGGAGCAAAAATCCTGTATAAGATGGGTCTGATATTCTCCTTTCTTTCATCTCCTACACAAGGCAAGTCTTTAAACTAACACGAGTGCTGTTCTATATATTCGAAAATAGCTCACTGTCCAAATCATACTGTGTATGATACTTAAATTACTTCTGCTTCATTTGTACACTGATGTATCCTCTGAGAGATCGTGTCCACGAGGACACTTCAGGCTACTTATATGTCAGTATTGCAGTCTTGTAACCCTTTCTTTGATGACTATTAATATCAAGTGAACAGAAGCATCAAGTTACAATGGTCATAGAGTTCTTCCTCAGGTTGAGGAAAGGACTCTGGAGATGAGCACGGTGCAGCAGGAGGTCAGGAAACTCACACACAGGAATCTGTTGGCTTCAGCAGCCACATTTCTTAAAAAAAGAGATGAAGAATAAAATAATACATCAATTAGATATTTTGTATTTCTTCACAAAAATTCTTCAAAGTCCAAGGCATAGTACATGCTAACTGGGACCATCCATATTCGACGTATTTACTGGGGCAAGATCATGCCAGCTTTAGGCAAATCTAGCAAACTCAAGGACTCTTTTTAAAAATAAAACCCAGGCTTGGTGATGCACACCTATGACCCTACCATTTTGTAGGCTGAGGCAGGAGAATTGTGATTTTGAGAGCATCCTGGGCTATAAAGTGAGCTAAAGTACAGCCTGAGCTGTATAGCTACAACTTGTCTCCAAAAGACAAGAAAAAAAAGGTTTTTAAAAAGAAATAAAAAGGTATAGAATAAGTATATGAAAATATTAAAGCAAATAGAAAATTATAATATATAGAAAAATATAAGTAAAATTATGTAGAAAAATAAAACATGTATACTAAATTGTACACAATATATATATATATATATATATTAAAAAGTATGTGCATATATTCATATACCTTAGAATACAGCATCTGAGTATTTTGTTAATTTTTCTCAGATTCAATTATTAAATCAAGACAAGTTGTTTAAATAAATACAAAGCAAACAAATGCAAGTTAATATTAATTCAACATGATAGGTCATGTTGTTCTCAAGCTAAATCATCTATGTACACAGTGAAATGACAATTTTAAGTTAAACTCAGTGCACATCTTCCATCCATTGACAATGTGCCAAGAATTCACTCAGCTCTTTCTCACAATGAAGGCCTCATTGAAGGTCTCTATTCTCTTCTCTTTAACAAAAAACATAGGGCCAACACTTAGCACTGTTATTCAACTGCAGCTCTAATGTGATCAAAGTATCAATATGAAGCTAGGGACCAAAGTCAGTTCTAGCTCTACTAATCATACACAAATGCCACTTAATATTTAAAAAAAATTTGTATTCTCTCCCTTTTCTGCTATGCTTATATCCTTTAAAACTGATGTGCCTAATCTGCATTTATAAGTTAAATTTCCCCTACTCCCTATCTTCTACAATACTGCTTTTAGTGGTGACATACATTGGGTTCAGGATGTATCCCTAGAACAAGCTCACTGCTGAATCTAAGACCATCTGGTTTCTGTTACAAGATATGAATAAAAACTCCGCCTACTGTTCCTTGCCTGAAACTTCTGGAAACTTTTCTGTCCCTTTCCTAATCACATTGGTTTACAGAGTCTCATCTACTTCTTGAGAGCTTCCCTTTTTCCTAGACCCCTACATTTAAGAACTGAAAAGGGAAGAGCAGCACGACTCTTCTTTCCTTTCAATTTTTCTCCTCCTCACTCACCCATGTCAAGAATTTGAGCCAACATGCATGTATCAAGAAAGCCAGCACTGTATTCCACCATCTAGATAAGAGTTTTCCAATTCCTTACAAAGCTCTCTACAAAATCTCTGTTCTAATAACCTAAATTCTGCGCTACATTCAGTTTTTGTTGCCCTGTTCTGTGTTTATCACAGAACAATCCATACTCCCCTAAAAATGATGTCCTACCCTACTTGTAAATATAGACTCAGAGCTTTGAATTTACATCTGTCTCCTAATTTTCTGTTGTCGGTCATTCTGTCATAAGAAAGAACTTAACTCGACTGGTCATGAATGACACATCTCATATGTGATATTTTTGGTCATTTTATTTTTAGTCATTTGTCTATCATCCTTACCCGTAATATACCAAAGACACCTCACAAAAGTCACACACATACACACATGTCTTTAAAACTGCTCCTTATGTCAGTATTTTAGGTTGATGTTGTATAGCAGGCAGCTAATTCTGACAGTCCGACTTTAGGAACGATCTATGATGACCAAATACAATACTACATAATTTGTCTTTGGATGCATGATTTCTCTCATCTTAGAGTACCTTTTTGCCATGACCTAGTGAATAGGGGCAACTTGAGATTTAATGAATATCAATATGTCTTCTTTCTTCCAATAGATTCTAAAATTTTGCATTGGATGAGCATATCTTATTTATCCTGAATCTAAAAATATTAAGAGAACGTGTAAAATATATTTTACAAGAGCCAGCTTATAGCTCGGTGGACTAAAGCACCTACTGATCTCCGGAGTACCATGCTGGGCCAACTCGTGGAGCGTGCTGAGACACTGACTGTGACTGGCTGTGGTAGCACGCCCATAGACTCAGCACTTGGAAGCTGAAACTGGGAGCATCACTGAGTTCAATCTACATAGTGAGACACTGTACAACCTGTAGATCCTGTCTTAAATACAGTAAAATACATAGATTTTTTAACAAATTTCTCCAAACAATTGACATTTTCAACCCAAATGATGTCATCCAGTAATGCACAAAAAGGCCATTGTGCCAAAAATTAATACTTTAAAAAAGTCAGTGTACCTAATGTACCCCGTCCTGATACATAAAATGAGGATTCCTTCGTTCTAAGATAGGAGTCCATAAGCACCCATGAGTCATAGAATCACAGAACTTGAGAGCCAGAAGGACTATTTAATTCATATCCTCAAGCGTTTCATTGCACAGATGATGATAATCTTGAAAACAATCCCTCACTACTCCAGTACACTGTGAGTCTCTTTTCTGCAATGACTTTGGTACACTTAATCCAAAATCATGTTTCAAAACCTCAAACTCCTTCAATAGGTATCATGATTTTAATTTTTCAATTAATAATAATTGATATTATTAATCAATTAATTTAATTCGTTAATAATATCAAATATTATCCTATTTGATAATAATCAGATCGATTATCAAAGCCCTAGTGCTTAAAGCCTTCACAGAAAGAAAAGGTTGGAACTAGCCACAGATAAACCCCAGTGCAATAATTAACAAATATTTAGCATGTTGCCATGTTTTATATAAAATATGTAGTGATTTCTGCAGAGGTCAGGACATTATTATTAATTTTACCATTTGAAAATTTGAGGCCACATTCTTTTTGTGACCAATATCATGTCATAACCTGACATGGTAGAACCCCAAGTAAATCCATTTCTCTTGTTACTTAGGCCAGAGCCCTTTTTCCTATTTTTGTCCAACAATTTATTATTTTATTAAATTAGTAGCTTTACTTACCAACAACTGTGATATGTATGTGATGTTGGGATCAAATACTGTCTCCTTCATTGCAATACAGTTAAAATAAAGCTCTAGAGCCCTTTTATTCTATAATAGGCTGCCATTTTGAGACTTACAGAATATAGTCCTATACTTTAATTTTAGTTCACTGAGAAATAATGATCATTTGTATAAATTATTCAATTGTAAATATGAATTAATCAAATATAGTGTTTTATTATTAATTTTCTTCCTATTTTTCAGTTTTTATTGTAGATTACTAGTTCATATACTACTTCTGGTTTATATTACAAGTTCTTCTGAGAACATTTATTTTGAGGTTATAGTTTTAAATTTATCAATTAAAAGTAAAAACCAACACTTATGTGACCCATTGCCTAAAGGCAGATGATGTTAGAATAAATAAAATTTAGAAATTCTTATCTCAGTGAGAAGAGTCACAGATTTTGTTCCTGTTATTGTTGCAGATTTTCAACTTTCTATTTTATAACATAGGGAACAGCTGAAGTAAAACATGTTTTTATTTTCATTTTCAACTTGCATATATTAACAAATGAAAGGCAGATCAAGCTGCGAGAGTACTTCAAATTCTCTCTCCCTTCCCCCAACTGCAGTTGAGGAAGTTACAGTAGGGCTACCAGATTTTTTTCCCTACCAAATCTAGGGACACATATTTGCATATCTGTTTGCATGTATTTGAATTTTAATTTACATAAATTTGCATAGTAAATGCAAAAGCTTCAATTGCAAGTATATAAAGTAAAATAAAACTGATTAATTAGTGCAACCTACGATAGTTGTACTCACTCCCATTAATCTGGTTTTGCTGGAAGACTTATAATCAATAGTGGCCTGAAGGCTAGGGAGCCAACTTCCCAGCTGCTCTTTAAAACTGGGGCCAGCATAAGAAGTAATGAATTGCAAGCAATGGGAGGATCAGAATTAAAATTGTTCCTGGAAGGAAATACATAGCACCACTTCCCTCAGCACACAGTTTTACCTAAAGATCAAATAAGAGTGTGGTAGTAAGCTTGATATGGGCATGGGATTTATTGTCTTCTATGTCATTTCTAGTAAACAGAATAAAATTTCTTGGGAGATTACAAAACTGCTAATATATGACCCAGTTCCCTGACCACTGCCTGGCAATTCACCAGAGGAAAAGGCTCTCACACAGAAAAGAAAACCTACAAACATCGGTCCTATGCTTTTCAGTCCAGCCTCACGCCCTCCCAATGCCATGTCACCACCCCTGTCCCACACAAGGCTCCTTTACTTATCATAACTGCAGATCCCTTTCTGAGCTATCTCTTTTCTTACACTAGAGGCTTTGTCCTTTTTCTTTCTCTCACTCACCTGCTGATGTTGGAAATGTAAGGCTTATCTAAGTTTGTTCACATCTTTAAAAATCAGTAGCAATAACAGTAAAAATAAATACAATTAAAAAGAAAAAAGTTTCCTATTTCAGGCCACAGTCTTACTTTTCCTAAATCTCAATGACATGAGTTATGAATGACTCATCTCAAACTTAAATGTGAATTTTGATATCATTTATCTCCATAGGGATATAATCTCTCTCCATGCAAAGGTGCAATGTTTTATGGACTAAATACTAGACATCTAAAATCCTCCAAAGTAGCCTTCATATTTGGGGGTATATTAGAGTATCACTTTATTCATATTGAATGGATAGAGCTTAGTTAAATGATATAGCATAGGATGCAAAAGATTAAGATATAGTAAATGTAGAATCCTACGTGTGAGCCCTATATGAAGTTTATGTCTTTGATTTAGCTGACCTTAACAATAGATAGAACAGGATAAAATTACCTTATAGTTATTATGTGCTGCCCACCGAGGTAAGTGAATTACACAGAGTGTTTTATTTAATCTTCACAACAAGCAATTGGCAGAGTGACTGTCTTTAATCAACATGCTGCAGATTAGAAATCTGAGATGTTAAGTGATTTGTTACAGTTCACTCCTCTGGGTCATTTGTTACCATTCACTTTTCTAGTTTGCAGCAGAGATGAGACTCACACTTAATAGGTCTGGTACTAAATCCTCTTTCTCAAACCACCAGACTAAACTGAATCTCATTTAAATATCTGTTATTTCAGGTTCTTCCTCTGAAGATGCATGAGGTGACCCCAACTTCAATCAGTATCTGATTCAAGTGACATGATATTTATGAAAGTACTTGAGGTATACAGAGGCATTAATACCACAAACAAAGCTGTTTTTCTTCCAGTTTACTCCTTATCTATCACTTACAAATATTGTAAATTAACATTTTTATTTTGATTCAAAGAATCTTCCAAACTTACCACTTGTCAGATTGATGAGAATACAACTTGACACCATTAGGACACATAGTCAGGGTCACTTCTTTCTGTTTCTCCAATAACATGGCTTGCTGCAAGAAGCTGAATCAACAGTAAATGTCATCCCTCACCAAACCAGCCAGGGGAGTGCTATCTCTTTGGCCTGTGACATTTGACCATCATGAATTATGAATGTGCTTCCAATCGCAGTGTTTGTATTGGAGGTAGTTAAGGTGAGTGCTATACCTTTTTCAGGGAATTAGAGTTCTAAGGTGAACTAGGCAATTTTTAAAGCAAAGTTTATTCAAGGTATCTCTTGTTATCTTAAGATTTGACAGATTACAAGCAATGGCATTGACTTCTGAGTGGACTCTCAAAATACTTCTCTGCAGAGCCTGCTGTTTTATTTAATGTTGAATGAAAATAACTAGTTAGGCCTGGTTGGGTCATGTACAATCAAACCACTGAAATTGTGTTCTTTTTCTTTGTACAAAGTACTCCAGGGAAATATGCACTATGGTTTTGTGTGTAATGGGGCTTCTCTATACAGGATTATGAATTTAATCTCTAATTATGGAAGAAAATACTTTTCCCTGTCCAACAGGTTGGATTTAACAAAGTGATAAATTTTGAAGTTCATATTTTAGTTTATTTTTATTTTGTTACACATGTTAACTTGTGAGAGTTTGATAGAGAATACAGCTGAGTGTAATGCTAGCTATCTGTCTTTTTTACTTATTTTACCCAAATATTAGTTGAATCTGGATAGGAATCCAGAAAATGGCTGCAAAGGAGAGGTCAATCATATTTTTATTCTGTTAGGAACTCATAGGATTGTAAGAAACTTCTTAGGACTGGTTGTTTTTGGTTTCTTACCTTCCAAACAAAAAATTTAAAGATTATCTTAGATATTAAAAAGACACACTTCGGTATTCGCTCAATGGGCCCATTGCTGCTTATATCAATTATGTTTAATAGTGCAACAAACATAAAAAGTTGATGTTATATCACTTTGCTGACAATAAGAACCTTCCGAGATGAAATTATATGTTCTGATTATATAAAAAACAGTAAGCATTTTGGAAAATTCTGTATTCACATTACCAATGAAGATACATGAGCAACCAGCAAGTACACAAATAAAGGCTCAATCTTATCAGCTTTTAGAGAAATGTACATTAGAACCACACTGAGATACCACTTTCATTTTGCTCTAATAACTATATCCTAAGGGGGGGCGACTACTGATGAAGCCATAGAGAAATGGAAACTTTGAAACTATATCATACCTTTGTTCTGATACTCAGAACACTCATTTAATATCACTTGTTGCAGAAAGACTTTTTTTTTTTTGTCTTTTTGAGACAGAGTCTCATTATGCAGTTCAGGCTGGCCTTGAGCTCACTTTTGTAGCCCAGCTGGTCTCGAACTCGCACCGATTCTTCTGCCTCAGCCTCCCGAGTGCTGGGATTACAGGCATGAGCCAGCACGCCCAGCTAGAAGGACTATTTTTATTGGGGGGGTTGCTATACGTATTACATCATGATTGGCCATTCCAATATGTTCTGGAACTAGAGCATCCCCTAATAATTAAAGAACAGGAAGAGATATCACTCCCATCTTCAGGTCCTCAAGACAGTTCTTTCTGTGAATAAAGTGCATAGAGATTTAAACATGAAACAAACAGCAAATTAGTTCCACTTTAAGGACTTTGGTTAACCTTACACACTAGTTTTTAGAAGAGTGAGCTAAATTATATACGATTTTGTTCTTAGATGAGGTTAAAAATATGTAACCATAAAATACTTGGAAAAAAATTAATGTGAATTTCAAATATAAGGTAACATCATGTAACTAAAAAAATCATGTTGCATATTCTTAACTTAATGACATAAATATAGAATACAGCATAAGGCCTTATATGTTGCATAAATTGGTTTAATTTTCTTCTTACTATATTGGAAGGAAAAACACTGATTGCTTTAAAATTCTATAAGCTCTTGGTAGGATGTCATTAAAAGTTACCCTTAAGTTAAGTGGTTATAGAAAATGATATAAAAAGCACTCTAACCTAATCAAGCCACTTCAGCATTTAGAGTAGATTTTCAAAAATGAAAACATTTTTGACATTTTTGATGAGTGTTTGGCCATTCAACATTTTCTAATGTTGAGAAGGAAAATGATTAGTTTAAGATTCTGCAGCCAATTGAAATGTTAGTACCCCATAAAGTGAGAGTAAAATACAGGTGGTATTTCTATTTAAGAAAAGCTAACATATGGAGACCCACGTTTACTGAAAAGATATATTAGAATATTATGATCTTTGTTTTAAAAAAGGTTTCTTCACGTTACAAAAGGACTTTCCCCAAGGTTTAACATGGGAATCTGTTAAATCGCTCTAGAACGACTCACATTCTGCACTAGTTTCCAGAGACATGTTTTTATGAAAAGATGAGTATATCTACAAGCTGTCATGTCCATAGCCATACTTTAGTTCTGCAAACCTAGCCCAGTGTGTGCACTATGTAACAACTATTATGTCACCACTTGGAGTATACATAAATTAATGAATAAACAACTGATTTAAATTAAATATTTCTATAAAGAAGAAATAACAAGTCACTGAATACCCTTTGAAATTCTTTTGAATTCTTGATATTGACCTCAAATAACATGGAGTCAGGGGGTCCTATAGATTAGGAAAATAAAACTATAAGTACATTTTTCACCGTCAATTCATGTTGAGGACAAATGACAAGATATCTAGCTAGTTTTCTTTCGGTCCTGAGACAAAATACCCAAATTTAAAGGGAGAAATGTTCATTTAGCTCACAATGTGTAGAAGTTTCAGTTCATGTTGGCTGAAATGCTCTGCATCAAAACAGCTATGACAACCCCCAAAACTGGTTTGGTGACTGTAGTGAGACTTCACAAAACTTTTTTATGTGTTATATTTTGTGTCTGGATGTCTGCCAAAAGCCTAATAGAACCACAGGGCCAGGGCTCTATGGCTATAAGATATGGCTATAAGATAGGGTGGCTTGGAAGAAAAGCATCCCAGAGAAGAAAGAGTTTATGGTGGCAGAATACAGAAAGAGCAACAAGAGAGAAGAGATAAGCTTATTTCTGTCTCTGGTATATAGGCTACCTACCCTAGCACAGATATAGCACTCACACACCCTTAATCCCAGCATTGGATCATAGATTCAGGCACCTCTGCAGAGCCCAGCCCCTATGACTGTGTTAGGCTTTTGGGAGATAACTCATAACATTTGAAAAAAAAAATAGCAAAGTCTCATTACAATCACCCAACCAGTTTTGCGCGTCTCATAGCTGCTTTGATGCAGAGCCTAAAGTATTAACACCTTTACTCTTATTCATTACTTTGTCGTAAGCTTTATACAGTGTGGTTATGACTACCACTGCACTAAAAGCCAGCTTTTCAGCTCTTTTTTTTCTTTCATCACTCCTCACATGTAATCAAACAAAACAAATTCCTCTTTTCCTCTGTAACATCCAACTCAATTCTCCAGCCCAATGACCCAAAGCCACAGATGTCTGAATCCTGGACAAACAAGCCCTTTACTGCCTCACATAGAAGTGGGTCAGTGTAGAATATGAAAGAGGATCTTCAACTAGTGGTCCTGACTATCACATTAACCTCCCTAATTTCTCCTGTGGTGAAAATTTTGGAATCTTTTTCTTAAAGGTCTTCATGCTGTGCCAGATTTCCAGATCCTTTTCCCTATGCTCCCTTTCTTCACATGCTTTGCTTTGTTGGCTATTACCTCCCTCTCCAACAGTTGAAGCCATGTTCACAGCTTTTTAACTCACTGACAGCAGGTCAGAGAGGAATAAAAACTGAAGTGAAAGTTTGTATTCAATGGAGGCTGGGGCATTATTCAAAGACAACTGGATCTGGAGAGTACACAGACCAGAAACAGTGCTCTATCTTCAGGTCAGAAGTAAGATGTTTCTGTTCATATTGAATTCACAGGGTAGGCCTGATTCTTCATTCAGCGGAACAGGACATGACAGGTCAACTACAGGAGCCAGGAATGCACCGCAGTCTGTACATCCTCATAGGAAACCAGATGTTACAAAACAGTTCCTCAGCAGTATTACTTTCTACCAGTTCCCACAACTCTGGGCTTGTTCTTTCCAGACCTCCACTGAACTATTCAGAAAGTAGAACAGTGCTTCAAGAATGGCTGTTGAAAGTTTCTAGGACCAACATTCTCCACGGAAGTTGGTGGCCTTGAAAAGGATGCTGTGGTAAATTCACATCCTCAGCAACTTCTATCCTAAAGGTTATTGCAGCTTCTACCCATGGTCACAGCAGGAAACTTGAGCTTGAAGCATCTTAACTTTCCTCATCCTTAGAACTTTCCAGTCTTATTCTCTACCACTGATCTTTGTTATCCACACAAGTCTCTGCTCAATCAGGGCCCTGTACTATTTACTCGTAGCCAAATTGTGAGGTGTACGTGTGTTCTTCACATGGACCTTTTGATCATCTCTTTCCTTTACCTCACATCACCTATGATCATGTCGAATTAGTTGTTATCGCACAGAACTAATATTTCATGTACAAGAATACTTCCTCCACAGGCATCCTATTACCTTTGATCACAAAGATTTTACTGTATATATTTTTTCTGGTGTCTTACTAGACATTCAACGTGGCAAACACACACAGTCCTTTACTCATTATTTTCTACAAATGTGTCCTTTTGCTCCAATGCATTTTCCTTTCAACTTATAAATTTAATTTTTTTATTATCTTTTTCACTACATTCACTTGATTTCTGTCTTAGGGGGATGCCATTTAAACTATGTCTTTATTTCCCTATCTACATAATGAAGGGACCTCCTAAGCTACACCTAAAGCAGTTCTACTCTAAGAAACTAGGGTTTATGTCTTCTCACCAAGTTTAAAGTATCCTAAGTATAAAAATCCATCAATGGTTTTCAGGACTAATAATGTAAAACTTGTGATTAGTCTGATCTGCAAACCTCTAGTCACAGATAAGTTTGTAATATTCAATGACAAAGAATTCTGAGTAAGCTCCATCACTGAGAGCTGTAAGCTAGGATTAGACTTTTATACTGGATGATCATTGTTACCTTCTCACATAGATTAAGGTTTTACACAGTCAGATTATCAGGGTGTTGCTGGAGAAAATGCAAGATATTATAGACTGAGATTAAATTATAAAATAAAGAAATATAAGATGATTGTTTAGTAATTATGAGCAGTAGCCTTTAAACATAAAAATCCTCAGTTATCAAGGCTCTAGGTTTATCTAGATTAGCACTTATCTAATCTAGTCCATATAAATTATTATGTAAAAAGTATCACAATCGTCTTCATTAAGACTGTAACTCAGAGGTAGAGTGCCTGTGTAGAATATACAGGTCCCATGTACCATCCCCCCCAAAGCCACATGCACTCCTATAAACTGCTTCAGAATAGTGAAATTCTGGTGTTTGAGATATCACAACACATAGTAAAGCATAACTATCACAAAGGAAAATATATACAAGTGAACTTTCCACCCCTTGTTGGAGTGAATGAGAAAACAACATGAATACAATGAAACAGAGGAAAATCTTGGCAATAGATCCTGAACTATTTTCTTAAAAGTTACTTCATTTAGTGCTGTATGCATTTTTTCTTTTATTTAAACAACTTATTTATGAGAATTCATGTGCTGTGCTTATCTGGTGATAAGTAAATCTATAAAATACATTTATTCTGCATTTTAAAGAATTATATGCATACTAAAACACCTAAATTAATACAACACCCCGTTTTAGAAATTATTTGTATGTTCAAATAACTTCCTATCATTTAAATCATTTTAGGAACTTTCTTGAAAGAATATTGTTAAAGATAATCAGTCATACCTATTTCAATTCAAACATAATATTTACCCACAGCATGATCAAGTATTTCATCAATATTACTTTGCTTACAGATGTAAAACTCACTATGTCTCTGCTTGGCGCCAAGTAATTTTTGAGATTTGCCTGCTTCCAAGACATATTCTTTTGAAAAAGGAAGGAATGGAAGGAGTTTGGAATGCATCTTTTCCGAAGTAGACACTGACTAAAATGGTGAAATATTTACATAGATAAAGTCTTGCGTGTTCACTATAAACAAAAAAGCAAACACAGCAAAGTCAAGCACACACATACAAAAATGTCCTACAACTATATGACTTAAATTGATAAGCCAAGCAGGACAAAATGAGTTAGATATACAATAATATTTCAACAAATGAATGACAGAGTGGGTGGATGAATGAAAGAAATAGGGCAGGCAAGATGGTTCAGTGGCCTAAAGCGCCTGCTTAGGAAAGCTTATGCAACCACTGGGACCATATTTCGATACATGGCATCAATCACATGTGGTGCCAGTCCCATCCTAGGGCAGACTGAGCTGGCCATTGGAAAAAAAAAAAGAAGAAGAAAGAAAAGAAAAATACAAAAGAAATGCATCATTGAAATGATCAGTTTTGTAGTCCCTTTCTTTAAAAAATATAGCTGAGTTCTAGCTTTTGTGTCAAAAATATAGTAGA
>PVJA010041780.1:0-15000 GCA_004027025.1 Myocastor coypus | reverse complement strand
CCCTGCAGCCATCTGAGCTTTCCTAAGCAGGCACTTTAGACCACTGAGCTATCCTGCCAGGCCCCTTGGTTCCAAAGTTAATCCTGAGATTTGACCTTGGAAAATACAAATGATGAAAGTTTTGTTAGACAGGTCTTGCTTTAGCTTGCCTCAGTCACCCAGCAGAAAAGCTTAATTATGAGGCATAAAACACAGAGCTAGATTAGTATGGTGAGCTATAAGAGGCTTATATCAACAGCCTTCAACATTGCCAGTTTCACCAGTAGCCCACTGCCATTATGAAACTTTGGACTATGTATACAACTACTTCCTCTTAGTTCAAAGAGAAGAAAATTTTTTCTTCTTTTTTTTTTTGTTTTTTCTCTAACAATATTGATTAGAAAACTTATCACATCTACACCCTGTGTTCTGTATAACTTTTATGAGGACAACAATATGCAATGTGTCAATTATTGCAAATGTACTACTAACATGTTTTGAAACTCTCATATTGTTATCTCTTATTAAAAGTAATTTAAAAAAAAAAAAGAAAATACCACCAAGACAGGGCTATCTAAAGACACATTCTGTAGTGTTCTAACTATACAAAGGAAGACACTGTACAGTTTAAAAACAAATCTTACACAGCCTTACATTTCAGTTTTTCTCTTCAAAAGGAGTAAGTTGTGCACAGGGGGGTTAAATGCTTTATAGACAAGGAAAAAACTGCTAGAACCAATTTAGTCATCACCACCATCCTTTTCATCTTCTTCCTCTTCATCCTCTTCCTTATTTTTCTTGCTTTTTTCAGCCTTTACGGTTCCTTTTCTTTGTGCATCAGGTTTTCCTTTAGCCTAGTAGGCAGTGATGTCCTTTTCGTACTTTTATTTCAGTTTAGCAGCCTTCTTCTCACCTGGCTGCTTGTCGTCTGCTGCAGTATTATTCCACATTTCTACCAGTTTCTTTGCAGCATCACCAATGGAGAGGTGAAGATGTTCTTTGATTTTTGGGTGATACTCAGAACAGAACAGGAAGAAGGATGAAGGAGGCCTGTTGGGCGTGCTGGGATCCTTGAGCTTTGTTGTTTTTTTAACATTTGTTTGTTTGTTTGTTTGTTTATATTATGGCCAGCTCAGGCTGCCCTCGGGGTGGGGCTGGTGCAGCATGTGGTGCCAGGGATCAAACGGCGGTCTCTGTGGCTGCCTAAGCTTTCCTAAGCAGGCACTTTAGACCACTGAGCCATCCTGCTGGGCCCCTCCAATTTGTTTTGGTTCAGTTTAAGACAAGGTCTCCCTACATAGTTCAAGTACCCCAGGATGGCCTTGAACTCATGGTGATCCTCCTACCTCAGTTTCCTGAGTGCTGGGGTTGCAGGCATATACCACTATGCTTTGCTTCATAGCATGCTCTCCTTCTCTTTATCTCTCTCTCTCTCTCTCTCTCTCTCTCTCTCTCTCTCTCTCTCTCTCTATTTATTACAAGGTTTTGCTATGTAGTTCAGACTGGCCTTGAACTCACCTTTGTAGCCAAGGCTCCACTCAAACTCAAAATGATGCTCCCGCCTCAGCCTCCCAAGTGCTGGGATTATAGGCATGCACCACTGTGCCTGGCCCTGGCTTCATCTTTCATTTTTAGAAATTGATTATTTGAGCCGGGCGTGGTGGCGCACGCCTGTAATCCCAGCACTCGGGAGGCTGAGGCAGGAGGATCAATGCGAGTTCGAGACCAGCCTGGGCTACAAAAGTGAGCTCAAGGCCAGCCTCAACTGCATAGTGAGACCCTGTCTCAAAAAAAGACAAAAAAAAAAAAAAAGAAATTGATTATTTGAAGCTGGGCATGGTGGTAGACACCTGTAATCTCAGCCACTCTGGAGGCTGAAGTAAGAGGATCCCAAGTTTGTCTCTATCCTAAGAAAAGGACTCAGAAAGGGAGTGGTGGTTGGACTGGGAAGATAGCTCAGTAGAATAAGTGCTTGCCTGGCAAGCACAAGGGCCTGAGTTCAATCCCCAGTTCCACAAAAAAAAAAGGGGGGTCAGGGGATGGAGGTGGGACTGTAGATAATAGAAGGCCCCTAGGTTCAATCTGTAGGACCATTTAAAAGAGAAGCATTCGGGGCCGGCAAGATGGTTCAGTGGTCTGAAGCACCTGCTTAGGAAAGCTTAGGCAATCACAGGAACTATGGTTTGATCCCCAGCACCATATACTGTGCCAGCCCCACCCCCAGGGCAGGCTGAGCCAGCCATAAAGAGAAAAGAGTTGTATCTGGACTTAGCATATGATCTGTACCCCCAGTAGATTCCCCCTTGGTTCCCCTCAGTAGCCACTGTCAAGAGTTATACCTTTATATTTGTTTGTTTGTTTTGGATTAAATCAGCAGTTCTCAATCTGTGGGTCGCAACCCTGAAGGGGGTTGAACAACCAAAACACAGGGGTCGCCTAAAGCCATTGGAAAATACATATTTAAACCCATGCTAGGGGCCCAGCAGGATGGCTCAGTGGTCTAAAGCGCCTGCTTAGGAAAGCTTGGGTGGCTGCAGGGACTGCGGTTCAATCCATGGCACCACATGCTGTGCCAGCCCTGCCCTCAGGCAGGCTGAGCCAGCCATGCAAATAAATAAATAAACAAACAAAAGTTCTGAAACAAGAAAAAAAATAAAATTTAAAAAAAAACCCCATGCTATGCCATGATGAAATGTTATTTATTGGGATTAGTAATATTTCTCAATATATAATTAAATATTGTTTTTGTGATTAATCACTATGTTTAAATTATGTTTGATTTGTAGCAATGAGAATACATAATGCATATCAGGTATTTACATTCCAAATCATAACTGTAGCAAAATTACAGTTTTGTTTTTGTTTTTTGTTTGTTTGTTTGTTTGTTTGTTTGTTTTGTCTTTTTGAGACAGGGTCTTGCTATGCAGTTGAGGCTGGTCCTGAGCTCACTTTTGTAGCCCAGGCTGGTCTTGAACTCGCACCAATCCTCCTGCCTCAGCCTCCCGAGTGCTGGGATTACAGGTGTGCGCCACCATGCCCGGCAAAATTACAGTTTTGAAGTAGCCACCAAAATTATTTTTTGGTTTGGGGTCGCGGCATTAGAAAGGTTGAGAACTACTGGCTTAAGTCAACACAAATTTACTATTTTACTGTTTTGAAGGCCAGAAGTAGAAAATCAATCTTAGAGAGCTAAAATCTTCTTTTCTCAATTAAAAGGCTTAATTTTGGTTTATGATTTAGTTACGTTAAGAATTTGCATTTTGGTGGCACATGCCTGTAATCCCAACACTTGGGAGGCTGAGGCAAGAGGATCAGTGCAAGTTCGAGACCAGCCTGGGCTACAAAAGTGAGCTCCAGGCCAGCTTGAACTGCATAGTAAGACCCTGTCTCAAAAAGAATTTGCATGTCATCCTTGCACAGGGGCCATGCTAATCTCTGTACCATTCCATTTTAGCACATGTGCTACCAAAGCAAGCACTAGCTATGTTAAGAGAGTGAGGAGAAGCTGGATACAGTGGCGCACACATGTAACCCTTGTTACTTGGGAGGTTGAGGCAGAAGAATCACAAGTTTGAGGACATTCTGAGCAATTTAGTGAGAACTTGTCAAAATGAAATCCAAAAAAACCAACAAAAATAAAAAAAAGGGCTGGGCCCAGCAGGATGGCTCAGTGGTCTAAAGCACCTACTTGGGAAAGCTTAGGCAGCTGCAGGGACCACAGTTCAATCTTGGACACCACATGCTGCACCAGCGCTGTCCTCAGGGCAGGCTGAGCCAGCCATAAAAATAAATAAACAAACAAAAGTTCTGAAACAAGAAAAAAATAAATAAATAAAATAAATTCTAAAAAATAAAATAAAAGGGCTGAGGTTGCCACTCCAGGCACAGCATTTGGGAAGTGCTGATACAAAGTATACTACCATACACATACATATATATCTACATCCCTAAGAATATCAGGGCCTTGCTGAGTGTGGTGATGCACGCCTGTAATCCCAGCACTTGGGAGGCTGAGGCAGGAAGATCAGTGTGAGTTCGAGACCAGCCTGGGCTACAAAAGTGAGCTGAAGGCCAGTGTGAACAGGGAGAGTCTGTCTCAAAAAAAAAAAAGAATATCAGGGCCAGCTGGGCTAGGTGGCACATACCTATAATCCCAGCACTTGGGAGGCTGAGGCAGGAGGATTGTTGCAAGTTCAAGACCATCCTGAGTGGCCCAGCAGGATGGCTCAGTGGTCTAAAGTGCCTGCTTGGGAAAGCTTAGGCGGCTTCAGGGACCACGGTTCAGTCCCTGGCACCACATACTGTGCCAGTCCTGCCCTCAGGGCAGTCTGAGCCGGCCATAAAAATAAATAAATAAACAAACAAAAGTTCTGAAACAAGAAAATAAATAAATAAATAATTCTTTTTTAAAAAAGACCGTCCTAAGCTACAAAGTGAGCTCAAGGCCTCAAGGCCAGCCTCAACTATCCTGGAGATGCTATCTCAAAAAGACAAAAAGAAAAAAAGAAAAGAAAAAGAAAAATCCAGTGCAATTAGTGCAGATATGATACTATTAATAAATACTTCAGGTTTTTAAAAAAGAATGATAGAAAATTGATAGGTAGATACATTTATTGGTTGATTGATTGATTGACTGATTTTTGCCTTTGAAGGGAAAATGTCAGCATAACCATATAAGGACTTCATTTTGTCTGCACATATGTTCACTCATTTCTTATGCTTGTTTTTTAAGTGCAAGTAAAATGTCTTATCCAACATTCTTTTTTCTTTGCTTTTTTTTTTTGTCTTTTGAAATAGGGTTTCACTATTCAGTTCAGGTTAGCCTTGAATTCACTTTGTAGCCCAGGCTGATCTTGAACTCACAGTGATCCTCCTGCCTGAGCCTAGCCTGAGTCCTGGGAATACAGGAATGTGCCACCATGCCCAGCTACCCCTGCACCTTTGAATGTTCTATTTCTTTTCTTCTGAGTAACTTGTAATGTTTCTTTGCATTTACTTTTTATGAATTCAACTGTTGGATACCTAAGAGTCTTTCTAGAATTATAATTCCTTTCCTACATTTGTAAAACTTTTATTTCATTATATTTTAAACTATTTCTGATAGTGGTATTTAGTTTCAGCAAAATCCCTTTTATTTTATTGAGTGATGGTAGTTGTGCTTCTTTAACAAATATGTACATTTTTTTAAAAACATGTTCAGTACAGGGTTTACAGGGTCTCACTACACAGATTGGACTTGTACTGTGTTTTTAACCTCCTAAGCGCTGGGATTCCAGGCGCATGTCACCACACCTGATATTTTCAATATATATATATATATATATATATATATAACAAAGCTCAAAAAATAATAATAAAAAAACAATGCTTATGGGGGTTGGCCAGATAGCTCAGCAGACTGAAAGCACCTACTGAGGCAGAGTGCAGGGGCCAGGGTTCAATCCCTGCTGTGCTGTGCCAGCCCCTCCCCTGGGACATGCTTATAAAATCTATTTTGTTGTTCTTTTTTTTTTTCTTGTTTCTATAGAATAACAGTATTCAACCTATCAAATTTCTGATCCGACACCAGCAAGAAGTGATTATTTATTTTCCCATCAAGCTTACACCTGACTTCCTGGCATTTCCCCATCATCCTCTAGGAGTGTTGCATCACTATCAAATACAGGTAGGGTGGCCTAGAAGAATTCACAGACAAAAGTCAGTTCCTGTGGTAGGTCAATTTATTGGAATTTGGTTAATGTTAAATTTTATTTTCATCAGTCTTTTTTTTGGGGGGGGGGTAGGGGGAAGAGTGAGACAGGATCTCACTGTTCAGGATGGCCTCAAACTTGCAGTAATCTTCCTGCCCCAGCCTTGTGAGTGCTGGGATTAGGATATGAGCCTCGTCTCTCCCCTTACACCCAATCTTTTTCTTTTTTTGGTGGTACCAGGGATCAAACTCAGGACCTTGTGCTTGCTAGGTAAGCACGTATTCCACTGAGCTATTTCCCCAGCCCCTGTTTTTTTTTTTTTTTTTTTTCTGGTAGGATCTCATTGCACAGTTCAGCCTGGCCTTGAACTCACTGTACAGCCCAAGCTGACCTCAAACATGTGGCAATCTGCTTGGCTCAGCCTCCCCAGTCCTGGGATTGTATGTGTGCACCATCATACCCAGCTCAACACCCAGTCTTTTTTTTTTTTTTTTTTTTTTTTGTCTTTTTGAGACAGGGTCTCACTATGCAGTTCAGGCTGGCTTTGAGCTCACTTTTGTAGCCCAGGCTGGTCTCGAATTTGCACCAATCCTCCTGCCTCAGCCTCCCAAGTGCTGGGATTACAGGCATGCGCCACCACGCCCAGCTTCAACACCCAGTCTTAATAGTATAATTTAGTCTTTGATAACCACCAAATCGTGCTCTTAAATATTCTCATCTATAACATCTGTTTGTCTTCCATCTGTCTTTTCCTTGTGAGTTTTATAAAGTTTTGTTGAGTAACCTTTTATCCTTTTCCCCTTTTTTCCTTTTCTGGTAATACTGGTAATCAAATACTTTTTATTTTTATTTTTCTTTCTTCCTTTCTTTCTTTTTAGGGAAAGGTCTACAGGGTGTTCAGGGTCTCACTACTAGATTGGACTCGAAGTGACAGCCTGTTTACAGCCTCCCAAGAGTTGGGATTCCAGTCCTGTGCCACCATGCCCAGTCTCAATTGCTATCTAAGTGCACCCTGGGGGTTGGGGCCAGCACAGCAGGCTCAGGGATCAAACCCCTGGCCCTTGCCTGCACCTGCCTGCAAGTGCTTTAATCTGTTGAGCTACTTGGTCAGCCCTAAACACTTTTTCATTTTATTTTATTTTATTTTATTTTTTGCTTGTTTTTGTCATAGAGTCTTGCTATGCAGTTCAGGTTGTCCTTGAACTCACTTTTGTAGCCCAGGCTGCTCTCAAACTCACACCAATCCTGCTTCAGCCTCCCAAGTTCTGGGAATATAGGTGTGTGCCACCCTTCTGAGTATCTTAGTTACTTTTTACTCTTTGCTGGGACAAATACCCGACCCTCAAAATGAAGGAAGGAGAAGTTTATTTAGCTCACAGTTTGTGGAGGTTTCAGCTCATACTCAAATTCTGTGCTCGCACAGAGCTCCTCCAACATGGCGTGGCTTTGAAGATAAAGCTCCTCCAAAGAGGAAGACTTGTCCAAGGAAGTGGGGCAGGGCTGGGCCCGCAGGAAGCAGCCGGGGCAGGGCCAAGCTGGGCTGCTCTGTGCTGGGCTGGGCTGACCTGACCCTAGAGTGGAACCACCCGGCCACCTTTCTTTCCTTTTTTTTTGCGGAACTGAGGATTGAACTCAGGCCCTTGCTCTTGCCAGGCAAGCGCTTTTTCTTCTGAGCTATCTCCTTAGCCCCCTAACCCCTTTTTATTTTAAGACAGTGTCTTACTAAATTCTCCAGGGGGAGCTCAAACTTTCAACTTGTAGTCAATCTCAGGATTGCTGAAATTATAGGCCTGTACCATCTGGCCCAACTACTCAGCAGTTTCTTTTTTTTTTTTTTGCGGTACTGGGAATTGAACTCAGGACCCTGTGCTTGCTAGGCAAGCACTTATTGTACTGAGCTATCTCCCCAGCCAACTCAGCAGTTTCTTAATGTGTACAGAAATAACAAGTGTTGTAGTTTTATTTTTAAACTTTTTTACTCACTCAAGCTTTACATTTTCACTTAAATTCCATTTTTCCCCCTATAATCATTGAGCATAAGGTTATGCTTCTTATAGGTAGAGGGTGGCAGTGGCAACTTCACCTGGAGCTCTTCTAATGAAACCGTGGCCATGGTAACCACCAGAGGCATCGTAACTGCAGGTCAAGTCCAGGGAAACAGTTCAGTGTGGGCCAAAGATGTACAAAATCCCTGTCGGTACGGCGAAATGAAGGTAAATTGTTCTCCAGAGAAATCCCTTTACCTTGAAGTCATTGCTAAGTGTCTCAGCATTTAAAGCCAAGTATATGACTGTGTGTGACAATATTTCTGGTCCAATTTTACTATACAAAAATGTTCAAGTTCAGTCTGGAAGTATGTATTACTTAAATTACTTCTAAACCTGGGGTGAGTTCTGCTTCACTTTATAACTGTTTACTAAGCAGTGTGTAGTGGCCCATGTGTGTAATCCCAGTATTCAATTGGTTGAGACAGGGGGATTGCTGTGAGTTCAAAGCCAAAGCCAGCCTGAACAACTGGGGGGGAGGGCGGTAGATAACAAAAAAAAAGTGCTACTTAACATCAATATCTATTTTCTCTTTTCTAAAATGGAAATAATGTTCACATCCAGTTTAATAATATCATAATAAACTTTCAGAATAAAATGAAATCAATCAAACCAGACTATATTTAGCATAGTCCTTGATATATAATCAGTACTTAATGATATACTTTTTTTTTTTTCAGGTCTGTCTGAGACAGAGTTTCATTATGCAGTTCAAGCTGGCCTTGAACTTACTTTGTAGCCCAGGCAGGCCTTGAACTCAAAGTTACCCTCATGCCTCTGCCTCCCAAGTGCTGGGATACAGGCATACCTAGCTCTCTATATACAATTTTTAAATCACCCTTATTGGACCTCTTTATAGTCACACACTTAGTTTGTCAGTCTGTTTCTATACGACTGAAAACACCTTTTTAATCTATTTTGTAAGTATTTTCCTATTTCTCTCCCACTTTTAATATAATGTTCAGGGGCCTGTGGACTTGCACAGTTGTTTAAGCATCTGCTTAGGCAAATGCAGTCAGGCACAGGGCACCTGGGTTCAATCCCCAGCTCTACAAGCCTCACCCGCCATGCCCTGAAGGCATCATCAGACAGGCGAGAAACACACACACACAGACACACACACACACACACATATATATACACATATACATATGTAGTGTTGCTTTTCACTGTGGGACTTAGCATTTTACTGTCCCTATTTTTATTTTTTTAGAATTTTTAATTTTATTTTCTTGTTTCATAACTCTTGTTTGTTTATTTATTTATTTTTTATGGCCTGCTCAGCCTTTCCTGAGGGCAGGGCTGGCGCAGCATGTGGTGCCAGGGATAGAACAGCGGTCCCTGAAGCCGCCTGCAGGCGCTTTAGACCACTGAGCCATCCTGCTGGGCCCCATACTGTTCCTATTTTTAAAAAGTTGAAGTCTAGTAAGAAGATATAGTCACATGAAAAGTTCTATGACATACATGTTAAGGAAGTGATATATAAAGTATTATCTTACTTTATTGGGTTTTTTTGAGACTGGGTCTCACTGTGTAATTCAGGCTGGTGTTAAACTCACAACATAGCCCAGATTTGGCCTCAAGTTCACTGTGATCCTCCTGCCTCAGCATCCCAAGTCCCGGGATCACAGACATGCACCATCATAGCCAGCAACATGAAGCGTCTTAAAAGAAGTATAGGACTAACAGCTGCTTGAGTTGTACAGAAAAGCACTATGTGTTTATAAAGGAAGAATCCTTGTGGATGACACCCCAATAGATAGCGCCTGTCGTGAAAGGTGAGAACTTGAATAAAACTCTGGAAGAGGAAAGCAAACCAAGGCTGAGGGCCCAGATCCAGACGGCAGCCATGGTGGTAAAGGAAGTTCTGTTGGTGATCCCTTCATTGTCTATAGCTGCTTTCAGGCTGGCTGAGTGTCTGGGGGAGGGCGGACAACTGGCCTTTTAGAGGAGTCTTAAACATATAAATGTCCACACATGAACATGTGAGCATATATATGAATATGTTTTATGTAAAGAACACATATGTCAGGGCTGGGGAGATAGCTCAGTAGAATAAGTGCTTGTCTGGCAAGCACAAGTTCCTGAGTTCAATCCCTGGCACCACAAAAAAAAAGAACACATATGTCAGTCATATTATAGACAGTTGGAGACACTTTGAATTATGTGGAATGATTGCACAGGCTACAGCAACCTCACAGCCTGCATAACTGTGCCAACCTCTGTTATACACAGTGGAAAGAGACCCTGTTTTTTATACAAGCCAATAATATGGACTTTTTTTTGTTTGTTTTCTTTTGTGGTACCCGGGATTGAACTCAGGACCTTGTGCTTGCCAAGTAGGCACTTATGCCACTGAGCTATATCCCCAGACCCAAGACCAACAATATGGGAAAGCCTAGTTTAGAAAGATACTTAAGTGTTTTTATAATCATTCAAGAGAGCCCAGGCATAGTGCCACCGTGCCTGTAATCCCAGCACTTGGGAAGATGAGGCAGGAGTTCCAGACCAGCTTGGGCCACAAAGTGAGCTCAAGACCAGTCTGAACTGCATATCAAGAACCTGTCTCAAAAAAGTCAAAAGAAAAATAAATTATAATCAGACATGAACAATGATAATGATAGGGGGCCAGGGAAATAAGCTAGTAGAATAGGTGCTTGCCTGACAAGTGCAAGGGCCTGAGTTCAATCCCTGCTCCCACAAAAAAATAAAAATAAAAGAAAATAATGATAAAAGAACAAGGCAGGAGCTAGTGCCACAGAGTGGTAGACTAAAAAGAACCAAAAGGGGTATGTGAGGATGCCGAGCATTGAGATGTGGCTCAGGACAGAGCTGCCCTAGCATATTGATCTTGAGTTCAATTCCCAGCACTACAAAAAAAATAAATAAATAAAAGCAAAGCAAAATCCCAGTTAAGCTTAAGCCAGTGAAGTGGTACTTACAATAAACAGAAATAGACAAATTGAGAGTTTTGTTTTGTGTTACAGGTAGTCTTAATCAGGTTTGATGCCATACTGAGTGAGGGAGGATGAAGGATTTTAAATCAGAGACTGAGGTTTCTAGTTTTGGCTGCAGCATGGAGAGAAAATATAAGAAGACATAGTAGTGCACATCTGTAATGCCTGCCCTCTGGGGTATTGAGAGTGGATGTCCACAAATTTGAGCCCAGTCTGGGTAACTTAGCAACCTAGTGAGACCCTGCCTCAGAATAGGAAATAAAAATGGGGGGAAAAAAATATATATATATATACATATATATGTATATGTAATTGGGAAGGTGAAAGCCCTGGGTTTAATCCCCAGTATGGAGATGGGGTGTTTGCTTCCTGTGGGCAAGGCCCTGGGTTCAATCCCAGCACCACTAACAAAAACCAAAAACAATTCTTGACTTGCTACTATACAAACAGGTCACAGACTGGCTGCTGTTGGCCCAATCCTTGCTGTCTGATATCAGATGCCTTAAAGAACTAAGGAATGGAAAGAAGACACATTCAGCAGCTGTTGTGTTTACAGGCATATGGAAAATAGTACGCAGTCATTCCTCAACGTGAACAGGAATTGGCTCCCAGACCCCCTCAGACATAGCAAAATCTGTGGAGGTGCAAGGCCAGGGAGACAGCTCAGTGGAATAAGTGCTTGCCTGGCAGGTGCAAGATCCTGAGTTCAATCCCTGATACTGAAAAAAAAAAAAAAAAAAAAAAAAAGAAAAGAAGGCACAGTGCTTGCAGGTAGCCTCTGCAATCACTCTGCATAATTCAAAGCATCTCCAGACTCATAGTACCTTATTTGTTGCACTGTGCTGTTCAGGGAATAATGACAAGGGAGAAGGTCTGTGCAAGGGGCCCAGCAGGATGGCTCAGTGGTCTAAAGCACCTGCTTAGGAAAACTTAGGAAGCTGCACGGACCGCGGTTCGATCCCCGGCACCACATTCTGTGCCAGCCCTGCCCCCAGGGCAGGCTGAGCTGGCCATAAAAATAAATAAACAAACAAACAAAAGTTCTGAAACAAGAAAAAAAAATTTTTTTAAATATTAAAAAAAAAAAAAAAGAAGGTCTGTGCAAGTTCAGCACAGGAGCAGTGTTTTTTCCAAATATTTTCAGCCATTAGTTGGATCAGAAACCAGTGATATAGGAGGCCGACCAAGTGTCTATATGATGGACACACGTGTTCCTTATATAAAAAACATACATATACATATATGTGCACACGTTCACATGTGGGCATTTATATGTTTAAGAGATAGTTTCTTGTAAGACTCCTCTAAAAGGCCAGTTGTCCCCCCTCCCCCAGGTTTATGTGCTGAAGCCGAACAAAGTGGAACTGTTGCCCTTCCATGCTGACGTGGAGGTTGGCCAGGCTATAGAAATCCCCATTGCGATGTATCACGTGAATGTGACTGAGCAGGCAGTGGCCTTCACAGACTGCTCTCGTCTACCTGTGGCTCTCAGCATGGACAAGCCAGGAGTCTTCACTCTCCTCGAAGAAGGTAAGATTTGGAAATAAGTAAGTGAAGGGCTGGGGCTGGGGCGCATCCTGGGGTTTGAAGTCCTTGGGTTCAAAGCCCCATGCTGCAAGAAGATGAAGGGGAGGAAGAGGGGCAAGAGGAAGAAGAGGTATACTTTTTATTTTCTCTTTTTATCTTTGAATGAAGGGATGAAGCATCAATTTAGAAACTGCTAAATAGAATCTAAATTCATGGGTTGAGGATATAGTTCAGTGACATAAGCACCTGCCTGGCAAGTGCAAGGTCCCAAGTTCAAACCTCAGTACCAAGAAAAAAAAAAAAAAAAAAAAGAAAGAAAGAATCTAAATTCACACAATTACTATCTTCATAATTTTATTTGTTCTATGAAATTCCTCCAAGTAGGTATTGTTCTGCTTGCTTACTTTACAAATGCAGAAAGAAAGGCACAGAAATTGAAAATGTTGTGGCCCAATGATATTAGGTTTCAGGTCCTAGTAAGATATTTTGTTTCAAGATTCAAGTACCCCCCACCTCTGCCCTTTTCCTGCACTGGGCATTAAACTCAAGGTCTTATGCTTGTTATGGAAGAACAAACAGACTAAAACTAAGCTACATCCTCAATACTTTTAAAAAACTTTTTAAATTTTCAGATACTGTCTTGTTGAATTTCATGGGCTGGTCTCAAACTCATGAACCAGGGGCTAGGGAGATAGCCCAGCAGTCTAAGTCCCTGCCTGCTAAGCACAAGGACCAGGTTCAATCCCCGTACCTCATGCTGTGCCAGTCACCAAAACTAGATGTGTTGGCATACTCCTGTAATCCTAGCACTGGGGTGGCTGAAGTAGGAGGATCACTTTGAGTCTGAGCTGCAGCAAGACCCTGTACCAAATAAACAAACAAATAAATAAATAAATAAATGAACTCATGAACCAAAGCACCTGAGATCTGGGGCAGGAACCACAACACATTTCCTTCTTTCTTTAATATATAATTGTATTTCTTTCTAAGAGGAAAATAATGCCATTTAATGTCCTTATACATAATTTTTACTTTTTAAAAGGAGAAATATCTTTTCTTTCTTTCTTTTTTTTTTTCTTTTTCTTTTTCTTTTTTTGAGACAGGGTCTCATTATGCAGTTCAGGCTGGCCTTGAGCTCACCTTTGTAGCCCAGGCTGGTCTTGAACTTACACTGATCCTCCTGCCTCAGCCTCCCAGGTGCTGGGATTACAGGCATGGGCCACCACACAAGAAATATCTTTTTTTTTTTCTTGTTTCAGAACTTTTGTTTGTTTGTTTATTTATTTTTATAGCCAACTCAGCCTGCCCTGAGGGCAGGGCTGGCGCAGCATGTGGTGCTGGGGATCGAACCACAGTCCCTGCAGCCGCCTGCAGGCGCTTTAGACCACTGAGCCATCCTGCCAGGCCCCAGAAATATCTTTTTATTAATGAAAAATATGTTAATAGCCTATTCACAAAGGTCAACGTTCTTCTGGTCATAGTGGCACACACCTATAATCCTAGCACTTGAGAGGCTGAAGTGGGATGATTGCTATGAATTCCAGGCCAGCCTGGGTGAGACCCTGTCTCAAAAAGACAAAAAAAAGTCAACTTCCTAAGCTAGGTGTCATGGTACACAGCTATAGTCCTAGCGCTTGAGGAGACTGAGGTAGGAAGATCATCAACTTAAGCCCAACTGAGTCTCAAGGTAAAAAGTTTTTAAAAAATTTACTGGGGATGTATTGAAGTGTAGAGGCCCTCGGTTCAATAGAAGCCCTGAAAAAATATATTGAAAAAATATAGCTATAATATCCATGTAAATTAATTTCCTTGAGAACCAACTGTATAGTTCCTTATGGAGGTGATGTAAGTGATTATCTTATTCAAAGGCATCCAAAGACATGGGCCGATGCACTGCTCCAGTATACACATAGCAGCCAGATCTCCAGGCCACGCTCTGGTGACTGCAAGCGTGAGTGGACACGGGGAGCACATGGACAGCACTGCCACATTCGCTGCCTATGAGCCACTGAAGGTAGGACCTGCCACAGCATGGCACTGTCATTCCTTCTCGCAGACCCAACTGTGTGCTCCTTGCAGATACCTAGCTCTCTGGTCTCTGCTCAAGACAGGTGACAGTTTTGTATGTTCCTCCTCCTTTCCTGGGTACTGTGCATGCAAAGCAAGCACTCTACGTTGAAGCTACACCTGTAGCTCCACTACTTAGGGGGGTTTTTTGTTGTTGTTATTGTTTTGTTTTTGTGCGTGTGTGTGTGTCTGTGTGTGTGTTTTGCTTTTTTTTTGTTCTGTTTTTGTTTAGTTTTCTGAAACAGGGTCTTCCTTTGTTTTTGTTTTTGTTTTTGCAGGACCAAGGTTCAAACTCACGACCTTGCACTTGCCAAGCAGGCACTTGTGCCACGGAGCTATCTCCCCAGCCCCCTGAAACAGGGTCTTTCTGTGTAGCTCAGGAATGTGCTGACCTCAAGCTTACTGTGACCTCCTACATTACCCTCCTGGGTTGCCATCACACCCAGCTACTATTTTGTTTTTATGCCTAAAATCTCTCGTAAATCTCAGTTTGAAGTAGTTGACTTCCTCATGCTTCTACCTCGTGCTTCCTGAATTAAGGAATATCTTCAGTTTACATCACTGAACTTTAGCTATTTTTCTCTCGCTTCCTTTCCTCTCCTCCTTTTCGTCCTCTTCCACCCTTCACTGTTGTTCCTCTTCTTCCTGTTCCTTTTTGTCTTCATCTTAGTCTTGTGGCACTTGGGTTTGAACCCAAGGCCTTTTCCTTCTTATTTATTTGTTTTGTCTTTTTAT
>PVJA010041779.1:0-17689 GCA_004027025.1 Myocastor coypus | reverse complement strand
ATATGCAATATGTCAACTTTCAAAGAAAAAAAGGGGGAAAAGAAAAAAAAAAGTAATGTGGATTTAGAAAGGTTAATGTTTAGTTGTTTGATCAATCTTATATACCTATATGTATTAATCTAAACTGATCCGATGATGAAAATATGTAATATAACCATTGTTAAATTTAAACAATAAAAGAATTGGAAAAAAAAAGAAAGAAAAGAGAGTTACAGACATGAAAAGAGAAATGAATTCTGTGTGTTGGGTTTGAGGAATAATACAAACTCAAGATAAATGAATATAGATGTAAATATGTGCTTTTTAGCAGATGATATGGGCTTTTTGGAAAAAAGATGCCAAAGATGACCTACATTACAGAAGAAGAGAATACAGTGCTTGATCACAAGCCCATAAAAGACTACCTCACCCTCTTGTTTTGTGCTAATGCAAGCAGGGATTTCAAAGTCAAAGCCCTGCCCATGCATCATCCCTAGAATCCACCAACTTTCAAGAGTCAAAGGTGCAGAACAGCCAGCTAATCTTTATGTGGAGGTCCAACAGCAAATCTTGGGTTGTTCATATCTTGTTCATTGAGTGGATCAGTGGGATCTTTGGTTCTGCAGTGCCAAAAACCTTTTAGAAAAGAGCTAGCCACTAGCAACATAGATAATGCTCCTGCTCATCCTATAGGCTTTGAAGACAATTTACTAGAGGAGTTCAGGTTCAGTAAGGTCAAATTCCTCCTTCACTATACCACCCCAGTCCTCCAGTCCACAGATTACAGGTAATTTGAACTTTACAATGTTTCACAACAAAGCACTATTGGGGATGCTTCAGGGAGACCAAAGGAGCAAACCTTACCCCCTGAGTGTTTCAAACAAATCATTTCCACATCACAAACTGCCTCAAGACCATCAATAAAGCCTGGGGTGTGGTCACCAAGAGGACCCTCAGTTCTTCCTGGAGAACACCACGGTCTGATTGCATTCTTGGACATGATATGGACTGGCTTGCTCATGACTAGGAGCCACCAGTTGTCCCTGAAATTTTGTTGGGAAGACCATAGGGAATGAATGAGGGTGATACTCAGAGGTAATCTGTTATGGTTTGTGTTTAGTTGTCCTGCCAAAGCCTCATGCAATCATGGGGCGGGCACTTCTAGAGTTTGAGACTTGACTCATGATCCACTGGGATTATGTATTTTAGTACTGATGGTGTTATGGGTCTGAGTCCTTCTGGGATTATAGGTGTGTCCTAAGGCAGACAGGCTGAAGCAGAGAGCCTGAATGTGATGTAAAGAGAGAGAGAGGCAGAATCTCACTGTTGCTCTCTGCTCTCCTGGTTGGTCAGTTGCCTCTGTCACCATACTGTTGCTGCTCTGCTGCCATGAACTGCTGTTCTCTGCCATGTACCTCTCTGCCTTGGAGCCAGCCAATTATGGATGGAAACCTCCAGTAACTGTGAGCTAAATAAACCTTTCCTTCCTTCATTTTGAGGTATTTGTCCCAGCAGCAAGAGAAGAATAACTAAGGAATAATCCCAACACTGAAACAGGTGGATCACTATGATTTCAAGGCCAGCCTGGACTGCAAAGTGTGTTCAAAGCAGCCTGAACTGAATAGCAAAACCCTGTCTCAAAAAGACAAAAATAAAACAAAGCAAATTTAATTAGGGAGATTTGGAAAAGAACACGAATAAGGCTGTGGTCATATGAGTAATGAATCTGTTTAATGATAGTCCAATGTCACATTTCTATGAAATCCTTTTTAGACTGTGGAAAAATAGCAGCAAGATGGACATTTGGAGGGCCAAGATTGAGACTGTATGGTAAATATGGTAACTCAAAAGCAATCAACTTTATGTGAGCAGCCTGAGGTGACCTGTGAAAATGGTTCTCAGAAAATCCCACAAAATCATGGGAATCAAGAGGCTCAAATAGTTGCATTCACTTTAAGAACATGAGTGAAACTGCCCAGGCTATCAAGAGTATACATATCCAAAAGGCTGCGAGTGTTAGAAGGATGTCATATTAAAGAAGCAATGTGTGCCATTCCAGTATTACAGTGATGGAGTTGGTAGGTGTGCCCAGGCCACACAGCAGGTCAAAAAAAGTTCTGAACTTTTGCTGAACATGCTTAAAATTGCAGAAGGTAATGCTGAACTTAAGGGTTTGTACGTAGATTCTCTGGTTATTGAACATATGGAGGTGAACCAAGCACCCAAGATGCATTGCCGTACTTACAGAGCTCATGGCCAGATTAGCCCACACATGAGCTCCTCCTGCCACATTGAGATGATCCTTACTGAAAAGGAACAAATTGTTCAAAGCTAGAGGAGAAGCTAACACAGAGCAAAAAGATATCCCTGAAGAAACAGAAACTTATGGCAGAGGAATAAAGCATAAAATAAATGCAAATAAAAATTTTAAAAATAATAAAAGACAATAAAGGTTTAACTGGAGGCCAAGGTTAGTGGGGATGGGAAAGAAAGGTTGGGTCAAAGATATATACAAAAGGAATAAGAACTGGTGATTAGTTAGATCTGAAATATGATTCAGTGATGGTTCTAAGATTACACACTTGGATAACTGAATAAATAATAGTGCTTTAGAAAGGCAAGGGGAATATAATAGAGCATTTGAAGCAGAATGGAAATAATTAAACTAGCACTGCCAGGTCAGCATCCTTTAATAGAGACAGCAGGAAGAACGTTACACTTCAAATTAGATGCCCGGTAGAGATAAACAGGCTAGAGATTTGGCCTTGGAAATCATTAAGGTTTCCATGTTTGAGTTCTAGAAGCTGAGTGAGTCATCCAATGACTGAGACAATAAGGTTAATTTATGATTGGTAGACAAAGTTATATTCATTCTGATATACACAGTGGTTCCTGAATAAAAGAATGAAGTCAAGGTAAAGATCTGGTCTTAAATGTAAACCGAATAACAAAGAAATGCTCTTACCCAAAGTTCGATCATTCACGGCTCTTGCCTACATTGTTATAATAAAGGCTAGCAAATAAAGGAAAAAGGCAGGAAACGAATGTGTTAGTCCTCTGATTATAACAAATGCCTAAGATGGATCAATTTTATGCAGGAAAGTATATATTTATTGTAAATTGCAACATAGAATTGGCACAAAAACAGGTACGTGGATCAGTGGAACAGAGCAGAATACACAGAAACAAACCCAAGCACAATCAGCCATCTCATCTTTGACAGAGGAGCCAGAAACTTAGGCTGGAAGAAAAACAGCTGCATTAGCAATTAGTGCTTCACTTAGCACATGCAGAAGATTGAATTGTGACATATCTCTCGCAATATACTAAGCTAAAATCAAAATGGATCAAAGACTGGGAATATAGCTTAGTGGTACAGTGCCTGCCTGGCAAGGATAAGACCCTAAATTTGATTCCTTGTTCAAAAAATGAAAAAAATCTAAATATTAACACAGGAGCACTCAATCTGCTAGAAGATAAAAAATAAATAAAGCTCTTCAAAACAGGCACAGGCATGGGATTTCTGGCAGAATCTTAATTGTACAAGAAATAACATCAAAAATAAAAAATGGGATCATATCAAAATAAAAGTATTCACAGAAAATCCTACAGAGTGAAAAGACAACTACAGAATGAGAAAAAGTCACCATTCATTGAACAGAGAACTAGTATCTAGAATATCTAAACTGAAAATAATTAGATGCTCCCAAATAAAAACATCAAAAATGAGCAACTGAAAGACATTTCATAGAAGTATGATTAGAAAAAAAAAAAAAAAAAAGGAAAAGAAAAAGTTAACTACTCTTGCCATTAGAGACATGCCAATTAAAACGACACTGAGATTCTATCTTATTTCAGAAAGAATGGCTATCAACACGAAGTCGTTATTTTGCTGAATTCATGCACCTACAATATTTGAATGGCAATAGAACACCCATCTCTGACAGAACAAAACAAAAAAGGGAGATACAAGTGAAGGATCATTTTGTAGTGAAAAAAGTATGTATATATACAGCTACTTTCTCTTAATTCAATGTGAAGAAAGGTTTGTACTACTAGTGTTTAGACAAGATATCAGTCTGGATCTTGTACTCTGAATAACTATTCAAAGATAACAATATGTAATATATTCATTATTGTAACTGTCCTACTAACCTATTGTGAAACTGTCTCATTGCTATTTCTTTCTCATTGAAATTAATAAAATAAAAAAACAAAATGAAAAGTCAAGTAACAATAAATGCTGGCAAGGCTCATGGGAAAAAGGAACATGACTATATTGGTAGTGGTAATGTAAACTAGCACAGCCACCTTTGGAATCATCACTGAAGACTGCTCAAAACTGAAAATAGAAATTCCATTTGACCCAGCTATTTTCCTTCTAGGTAACACATCATATTGCTGTGGTGCATACATTACCTATGCTATACCAGAACAACTCAAAGTAGCTCAGTCTTGAAAGCAGCCCTATGTGTTCATCAAGAGATGAATGGATAAAAAGAAAATGTTTTTACACACAGTGGTGGTACTGCTCTGCCATAAAGAAGGACAAACAATCATTTGTTGGAAAATGGTCGCACAGCACATTGAGACCATAATGCTACATGAAAATAAATCAGCCACGTAAGCTTAGATATTGCACAGTTTCTCTTACATGAGAAACTCATATAAGAGTTATATAAGTGTAAATAAAGCAAAATGAAAGACAGATAATAAGCTGGAAGATAAGTGTTTTGTAAAAGGAAAGGGGACTAAAAGGTGGAGTGAGGGGGAAGAAGTGCTGGACAGGGGCAGGTGGCAGGGATGAAAAAGAATTAAAATGTGATACATGCATATACCAAACCCACACAATGAATGTAACCATTGTGTACTGCAAACATGTACTTAAAAGAAGAAAAAGTGCTGAAAAAAACAGAGCAAACATTCAAGCCCTTTCCCTGGCATCCAGGGCACACTGTAGAGGAATGTGCACTTCCAAAAGCTTGGGCAGCCCCAGCCCTCTCACTATGGTATAACCACTACCTGGAGCTGGGTTTGCGCATGGCCTGTGTCTTCCCTCAAGAGGCTTTCCATGTTTCTAGCATCTCTTATCTTACTGGGATCTCCATTACAGATTCAGTTTCACTCTTACTGGCCCGAATAGCACCCTGTCAGGAGCTGCTTACAGAGACTGGAACCTTATGTCTTATTTCCTAGCCTCTGAGGTTTTCCTTTGAAATCTCATGGAAATCTCAATGATCACAAAGCTCTTGCGCTCTTTATGCCTTAAGCACATAAAACCAGCATCTAAAGGCTGATGATGTAGCTCAGTGGCACGGCACTTGCCTGGCAAGCACAAGGTCCTGAGTCCGATTCCCTAGAACAAAACAAAACAAGACAACCAGCATCCAGTAGACAGTACCAACGTCTGATGGCAGCATGAGCTGCATCTGGGCACACTTCAGTCGTGGCTGCAGCAGCATATGAGTGTCTTGTCAGCTGAAGATATCTATAGTCCTGGATGAGCAGGGTGCCCCAGGGCTCAGTTCTCAAAAGAGTGCCCTGGAAAAATCTTTCAAAGAAATTTAGTGTGAGAAGGTCTTGCAATTCCTCAGATGCCCAGCCTTTGCTGTTTTCCCAGTGCAAAGTACCTGGCTTCTTTTTAATGTGCCAATTTCTTTAGCAACTAGACCCCCTCTTGCCAAAGAAGACCTCTAAGCTTGCTTCATTTGCAGTCAACTGCAAGTTTTCCAAACTTTTCTACTGTGCTCCTCTGTGCTCTTGATCCTCACGATGAATTTGGCTAAAAACAATGACATTCCCTGAATACCTTGTTGCCTTGAGATTTCCCCTTCCAGATAAACTAGTCTGTCATCTTATAGCTTGCCCTCTCCTAAAGTCTCATTGCATGCAATTTCTTTGCCAGGGCAAAAAGCAGGTGTCTTTTAGTCCAATTCCCAAGAGAATCCTCATTTCCATCTGAAATCTGTCAGCACCACCTTCACTTTCTGCATGCACTTTCTGGTCTTTTGAGCCTTCACAAGAATCACTTGTTAATCTCCACTTATAATGCTCTAGCCAACTCTTCCAAGCCCCTCTTAGAAACCAATCTCAAAGGCCTTTTCACATCTTCAGGTATAGTTAGAACACTTATTGTTACCAATGAGAAATTGCCTCACTTCTTGGCACCAATTTTGTGTTAGTCAGCTTTTCATTTTTATAACAAGTACCTGAGATGAATCAGCTTTTGTAGAGTAAATGTTTATTTTGGATCATAGTTTCAGAGGTTGTGCTACATAGTCAATTGGTCCTATTGAAAGTAACGAGGCAGCTCAGCATAGATTTAAGAGACATGAATGAGCTAATAAGCATTTGACAGATTTTCACTTTATATTTTTGTAAGAATTGTGCTCTTAACTCTCTGAAAATTATACTTTTTTTTCCCCCCTCCACTAATACATGAGATAAAGCTAGGCATGCTGGCTCACTCCTGTAATCTTAGAACTCTGGAAGGCTGAAACAGCCTGGGCTGAGCAGGTAAAGGGAGAAAGGATATCACGTTAATATTATCCCCTAATTATTGCAGACTGATCAGGCCTGCAGTCTTCCAAAAGTAGACAGTAATGGCTTAATAAAGGTCAAGTTGTTTGAATTTGGGAAGGTTCGAAACAACCTAACAGGTTTTAAGAGTCTCTGTGGCTAAGACAAAGAACTTCTCTAGGCAGCCCATATTTATTATGTTATCAAGCAAAGGAGGGGAAAAGAAGATGCAGGGCTCCGGATAGGACTTAAGAATCCCTTTAAGGTCTTTTCCAGGCAATACAGTGTTAATTTAAGAGAATGTGTTATCTGCAGGAAGGTCTTCACCCCCACAAGCCTGAGATACCTGTAGTTACAGCCTTCATCTATCTAGACTGGAGCCATATGGCCTCAGCCTTGGCCTTGTCCTGTCTTTTGAGGCACCAGGGCTTCACTCACCATTATACATAAGTGGCCTAGGTCTTGGACAGACTTACAAGTGAACACAAAAAGCAAGTTAATGTAAACCTTCCTCAGAGCTACTTTGTAGTGATCTACAAAGAGAGAAAGTGTGATATAGGCCTGGTACCCTTCCTTCCCTGTGGTCTGCTCTCAATACAGCAGAAAAAGTGATCCTTTAAAAATCTCAGTTAGGACTAGGGAGATAGCTCAGCAGTCTAAATGTCTGCCTGGCAAGCATAAAGACCCAGGTTCAATCCCTGGTACCGCATGCTGTGCTTGCCTGTGCGAGCCCTGGAACCATGAGTATACAATGCAGGCCACCAAAACCAGACATGGTGGCACATGCCTGTGATCCCAGCACTGGGGAGGCTGAGACAGGAGGATCACTACAAGTCCTAGCTGTGTAGTGAGACCCTCTGCCAAATAAATAACATTCTTTTAAACTCTTTAAAAAGAAGCCTCAGGGTGCTGGGGAGAGTTCAATAGAATAAGTGCTTGCCTGGCAGAGGCAAGGGCCTGAGTTCAATCCCCACTTTTGCAAAACAAACAAAAAAAAAAAGAAAGAAAGAAAAGAAAAAAAAATCTCAGATCATGTTACTCTATGTTTTGATCCCACCAGTGTCTCTATATCCCATTAAAAGTTGAAAGCAAAAGACTTTATTCTGTCCTGGAATAGTCTATGTGACTGCCCACTCCCACTAAGGAACTGTTTCTCTCAACCTGTTTTACTTTTCTCCATGGCACTCAATGCCACATAAAGACTACACGTTTCTCCTGCTAGAGTTTAAGATCTTTAAGAGCAAAGATTGTATCTTGACACATAATAGATGCTAACTACATATTTCTTGAAAGATTATTTCACTTAGAGTAGAGTGTAAACAGTTTGGACCTTGGAAAGAAAATGTGAAGCAATTGTTTTGGATAGTGAAAAAATTAGTGTTATGGGTAAATGTAATAGAGGTGCAATAGATATTGTAAAAGGAAAAGAAACAGCTCAAAAGAAAATTATGGCTAGGATTGGGGAAAAGGAGAAACAAGGAAGAAATACACATGCACACACACACACACACACACACACACACATGCTAGCTAAGATAATTATACTATTCAAAGGATTGAAAGGACTAGTTAGTGTTTTTTTTATTTGGTTGGTTTCTCATTTTGATTTTGTTTTTGCGCAGTCCTAGGGATTAAACTCAGGACCTTGCACTTGCCAGTCAGTTGCTTAAGCCACTGAGCTCTCTCCCTAGCCCAGTTAGTGTTTATATTGCTTGATCCACTTTACATGCCTCTATCTGGTAACCTGAGCAACTACTTTGAACATAACAATGTTCAATATAATAACCATAGTTAATTTCCTATCATCTTGTTTTGAAATCCTATCTTGTTTTTATTTTTTTATTTCTCTTTTTTGAAGTGCTAGATGATATTGATTGCTTTCTTGAAACTTGTGGACACAGTTTTAGGTCTGACCAATCAGCCTAATCATGAGTTCTCATCAGCAGTGTTTAATTGTCAGGTAGAAACACAGAACAACATAATGAGCTTAAAATTATTGGAGCATTGCCTAGACCAGGGCAATGAAGGGAGAGTGCCACATCTTCTTCCCTGATCCATTTTACAATGCCTTCCCACCTTCCCAGACCATTTGTGTCAGTAGATAATATACATCTATTAAAGGACAAATGTTTGTGTATATATTTTCATTTAACTTTTAATTTATTATAGTGAATATTAAACTATGTGGATACATATCTAAAGTTCTAAGAAGATATTTGTCTATTAGAAATACACATTCAGGGGCCCGGCAGGATGGCTCAGTGGTCTAAAGCACCTGCTTGGGAAAGCTTGGGAGGCTTCAGGGACCGTGGTTCGATCCCTGGCACCACATGCTGCACCTGCCCTGCCCTCTGGGTGGGCTGAGCCGGCCACAAAAATGAGTGAATAAACAAATAAAGGTTCTGAAACAAGAAAAAAAAATAAATAAAAATTTTAAAAAATACAAAGAAAAAAAGAAACATACATTCATAACTAGATAATCTGTTAGGTATATGTAATTAAACTTTATTGTTTAAAAAAAATTCCTAAAACTGAAGCTATAAAATAGTCTATCTGAGCTGGATGCACCTATAAGTTCATCTAAAGAATGCCTAAGGTGGGCCAGGCGTGGTAGCGCATGCCTGTAGTCCCAGCACTTGGGAGGCTGAAGCAGGAGGATGGGTGCCAGCTTGAGACCAGCCTGGGCTACAAAAGTGAGCTCAAGGCCAGCCTGAACTGCATAACAAGACCTTGTCTCAAAAAGACAAAAAAAAAAAAAAAAAAAAAAAAAAAAAAAAAAAAAAGGAAAGAAAGAAAGAAAATGTAGTACTGGAATTAAGGGTCTGTGGTACTACATTAGTCCAGTGATTTTGTTTATGGTAGTTCTTGGTGGCCCACCCTATGCAATAGTCCTGCACCCCACATGGGATGATAATAAAGGGGAGTGTAGTGGCTGATACACTGTGTCAACTTGGCTGGATGACTCAGCGACCAGGTTCCTGACTGGTGGGAGTTCCGCCATGGGGTACAATTGGTTGCTCCCTAGAGCACAACCAGGGCCTGCCCTGGATGGGATATGATTGGTTCCTCCCTTAGTGTGGGACCAGAGTCCATACTGGGGTATGATTTGTTCCATCCTGGGGCACAATGGGCCCGCCCCAGAGTGACTCAGCACAAAGAGACCTTATAAAGGGGCTGAGAAAGGAGTTGATGCTCCACTTCATTGGAGTAACTTCAGTCTTCACAACCGGCTTGGACTTTATTGCCTGGTTTGCAGTGCAGACTTTTCAGCCTCCAGCTTGGATCCTTCATCTTCAGCCACAGACTTCAGCGTCCATGGCAGACTCTTCAGTCTTCTGTCACAGACCTATTGGTCAAATGATAGGGACTTGCAAGGTGCACTGCAGTGAGCTTCAGACCTTGGGACTGAATTCTTCAGTCTGGAGTGTGCAGATGCCCTCTGCATGTTTCCTCATCTGATTCTGCAGCTGACTGTTGTAAACCAATCTTGTAATTCCTTATACATTGTATATTTTGTGTTCATATTCATTCCTTATATAGTATCTATTCCACTAAGTAAAACCCTGACCAATACAGGGAGTTTGCTGCTGCTCCTCCTGCCTTCCTGCCTGCCACCCCATGAACTATTTCTCTTCTGTGATGCCCTTCTACCATGCTACCTGCCTTGGACCAGCCACCCAAGGACTGAAACCTCTACAAACTATGAGACAAATAAATGTCACCTCCTTTGACTTGTGCATGCCAGGTGTTTGGTCCCAGTAGGGAGAAGATAACCAAAGTAGGTCCTGAAGGCATGATCTTGGGTACCACATGTTGTCCCTTCTGCCTTCCTCTCAGTGCTGTTCCCTTGTTCTGCTTGCTGGCTGAGAACTGAGCAGCTCTGTTCAACCATGCCCTTCTTGCCTTGTTACTTGCAGGTCATGTTTCAGGCTTCTCTGCAACCACGAACTAAATTAAATCTCTTGTTCTGTAAGTTGTAGGTGTTGGGCATTGTGTCTTCCCACTCTGGGATAGGAGGAGTGCATTTTCAGTTGTATGAAGGTAGCTGCATCATTCTGGGTAGAATTATGACCTTGAGATTATCTTCATTTGATAATGTGTATGAGTGACAAATTAACAAAGAGTGGGCTTTTGATGCTTAATTTGTTTGGTCAAACATTATTCTGGATACGTTTGTGTTTCTCAATGGGATTAACATTTTATTTGGTAGACTAAATAAAGCAGGTTCCCCTTCCTAACATGTGTAGGCCTCAACCACCCCTTTAAAGATCTGAGAGAATCAAAATGGGAAAATGGGGTAAGTAAAGCAGTTTCTCTTGCCTGATTGTTGAACTCAGACATTGTTTTTTCTTGATCTTGAGACTCTGAAACATTAACAGTTTGGGAGTCTTGAGTCTCCTGATCTTTAGACTGGAACTTACACTGGCTTCATGAAGTGTGTTTGAAAATATTCCTTCCCTTTCAAATATATGGAAAAGTTTGCAGATTTTTTTAAAGAACTTTTTTTTTTTTTTTTTCCTTGTTTCAGAACCTTTGTTTATTCAAGCATTTTTATGGCCGGCTCAGCCTGCCCCAAGGGCAGGGCTGGCGCAGCATATGGTGCCAGGGATTGAACCGTGGTCCCTGAAGCTGCCCAAGCTTCCCCAAGCAGGTGCTTCAGACCACTGAGCCATCCCGCCGGGCCCCAAGTTTGCAGATTATTCGCCTTGGTTCTCTAAGTTTCTGGTAAAATTCAGTAGCAAATCTTTTGGACCCAGGCTTTTCCTGATTAATAGAGTTTTTTAAACTTATTATTCTTGGCCGGGCGTGGTGGCTCACGCCTGTAATCCCAGCACTCGGGAGGCTGAGGCAGGAGGATTGGTGCGAGTTCAAGACCAGCCTGGGCTACAAAAGTGAGCTCAAGGCCAGCCTCAACTGCATAGCGAGACCCTGTCTCAAAAAGATAAAATTATTATTCTTTTTTATTTTATATCTTCTTTTTTTAAAGCAGTATATAAAGTTTTTTTTTTATTTTTACATGAAAAGATAACACTCTACAATTCAATAAGACAGAAATACAGCTTAAAAATGAGCAAAATATTTCAGCAGACCATTTCACAAAAAAAGATACAAATGGTCAAGAGGCCTGTGGGAAAGTGCCCACCATCAGTAGTTACCAGGGGATTGCAATCTAAACTCACTCTGGAAGACAGTTGAAGGGTGTATAAAATGCTTAAGCCTCTTAGTGAAAAGCTCTGTCAACTTCTCTTAATTTTGTAATTCTTTTTTTTTTAATTTCTTCTTTTGAGTTGTTAAACTAGGGAGACTATACGATATTTACATATATAGGTCTTGTTTAATTAACCAATGAGTATAGTTTCTAGATACATCCACTTATATATGAAATTTTCTAGTTTATCGTTCTTGATAGCTGAGTAATATTCCATTGTGTGAAAATGCCACATCTTTTTCAACTATTCTTCAGTTGATGGGCATTTTGGTTGTTTCTAAGATTTGGTTATCACAAATTGTGCTGCTATGAACATAGGCGCACAGATATCGCTATGATATGATACTCTCAGCTTTTATGGAAAAATTCCTAATAGGAGGATAACTGGATTGAATGGGATTTCCAATTTTAGTTTTAATAGAGTTTTTATTACTACATCAATTTCACTGTTATTTGTTCCAGATTTTTATATCTTCTTGGTTCAATTTTAGTAATTTTAGTAAGTCATCTGTATGTAAAAACTTGATCACTTATGGACTTTCCAGTTCGGTTTTCAAAATAGTACCAGATAATCTTGTAAGGGCTGGAGAGATAGCTCAGTAGAATAAATGCCTGTCTGGTAAGTGCAAGGTCCTGAGTTCATTCCCCAGTACCAAAAAAAAAAAAATTATTCAGATAATCTTGTATATTTCAGTGGTGTCTGTTGTAATCTTACCATTTTCATTTCTAATTACTGTACATTGATATGGATTTTCTCTTTTTTACTAAGTTTGGTTTAAGTGTTTACCAATATTGTTTATTTTTTAAAAATTTGTAACAAATATATGACTTGAAATGGATTTGAGGCAAATTGTGCCATAAGCAGATTTGGCTAAGTGGCTAAGCAAAGTTTAAAAGGCAAGTCAGGCCTGTCATGCTGGCCCCACCTCCAGGGTGCACTGAGACAGCAATTGAAACTGGGTGTAGTGGCACATTCCTGTAATCCCAGCTCTTGGAAGGCTGTAAACAGGCGGATCACTATTAGTCTGATCTAGTAGTGAGACTCTGAACACCTTGTAGATCCTTCCCTAAAATAAAATAAAATAAAATAAGTGAGTACAAAGCAAGTAACAATAAAAGCAAATCAAAGATTTAAATATTAAAACAGAAACACTAAGTCTTCTTGAGGAAAATATAGGTAGAAATCCTAAAGACATAGGGGTAGGCAGAGTTCATGAACAGCAACCAAATTGCATGGTCTCTACTTGCATCCATTTATCAATAAAAGCCTCAAATTTATCATTTTTTATAGTTGAATAATATAATATTGTATAAAAATACCACATCTTTATCCATTGCTCAGTTGATGACCATTTGGATTGGTTTCAAGGTTTAGTAATGACAAATTGTGCTGCCATAAACATGGGTGCATATATATCACTGTGGTATGATGTTTTCAATTCTTCTGAAAAAATACCCAGGAGGGGAATAGCTGGGTTGAATGGGACCTCCAAGTCTAGCTTTTTGAAGAATCTTCACATCAATTTGAATAGTGGTTGTACTAGTCTGCACTCTCTCCAACAGTGGAGAAGAGTTCCCAAATTGCATGGGAAATCCTTCACAGAATCAACAACTGGGATCTCATTTTTTTAAAAGTTTCTGAACTTCAAAAGAAATTACCAACAGAGTGAAAAAACCCATGAATTGGGAAAAATTTATAGCTGAGCAAAGGTCTTCTATCTAGAACATGTAAAGAATTTTTAAAAATCAGGTCACCAAAACTCAAAGACCCAATCCAAAATGAGCATCTTAAATGAATACATATTTCTCAGATGAAGAAATACAAATGACAAGTAAATATATGAAAAAATGTTTAACATCATTGGTCATTCAAGAAATACAAATTAAAACAACACTGAGATACCATCTCACCCCAGAAAGAATGGCTGTTATCAAGAAGTACCAATGACCAGTACCGAAAGGAAGAGGTTACGAAGGAAAGGAACTCTTCTCCACTGTTGGAGAGAGTGCAGACTGGTACAACCACTATTCAAATTGGTGTGAAGATTCTTCAGAAAGCTAGACTTGGAGGTCCCATTCAACCCAGCTATTCCCCTCCTGGGTATTTTTTCAGAAGAACTGAAAACATCATACCACAGTGATATATATGCACCCATGTTTATGGCAGCACAATTTGTCATTACTAAACCTTAAAAGCAATCCAATTGGCCATCAGCTGAGGAATGGATAAAGAAGATGTGGTATTTTTATGCAATATTATATTACTCAACTGTAAAAAATGATAAATTTGAGGTTTTTATTGATAAATGGATGCAAGTACAGAACATACTCTTAGGTGAAATAAATCAAACTCACATGTACAAACATCATATATTCTTAGTGTGAGAATGTGAAAGAGAAAATAAAATCTAAAGGATAAAATAGATACTGGGAAAAGGAATGAACTTGTTCAAAAGGAAGGAATTCTGAACTGAGATGAACAGAAGGAATGGGGAAAGGAGATTTATCTATGCACATAATCAGGATGGTTTGGACAATTGTACTGTGGATTTCTGCTGGTCTGTGGAATGGAGAAGTTAATCCTTAATTTGGTTTGTCTTCTTTTATCAATCCTTTTTCCTCCTTTCCTCTTCTTACTTCTTATATTTTTTTTTCTTTTTGTCTTTCTTCTCCCAATATTGCATGCATAAATCTAGTAATATGAACCACTAATTTGAAGACACTATGTAATACAATGAATACTATGAAATTCACATTATTTTGTTTGGTGAAATTTTGTATCATTTGTAGCTTTTCCGTTTTAATAATATTATGTACTCTCTTTAAAAATAAAAAAAAAATTTTAAAAGAAACAATACCACCGGGCATGGTGACACACGCCTGCAATCCCAGCACTTGGAAGGCTGAGGCAGGAGGTTAAGAGTGAGTTCAAGACCAGCCTGAGCTACAAAAGTGAGCTCAAGGCCAACCTGAACTACATAGCTAGATCCTGTCTCAAAAAGAAAAAGAAAAAGAAAAAAGAAAGAAAGAAAGAAAGAAAAGACAAAAGAAACAATGCCTTGAATCCACAGCCATATGACTTTGGACAAAGGTACCAAAAGTTAGAGGACAAAATAGCCTCTTTAATCAAGAAAAGAGGTTATCTATATACAGAAGACTGAAAAAAAATCTATCTTTCTGAGCCTGTTCTCCATCCAATAAAAGTGGGTTAAAGACTTAGAGATAAAAATAGAAAGAATTATATGGCTGAAATGTAACATAGGGCAAACACTTGAAACTGTAGGCACAGGCAAGGACTTCCTGAACAGAACTACAGTAGCATAGAAATAACAGCAGGAATTAACTAATCAGATTACATCGTATTAAAGAGCTATACAGCAAACAAAACAATAGTGAAGAGAGAACCTACAGATTGAGGGAAATATTTACCAGCTACTCTTTATTTTGTTTTTGGCTTTTTGTTTCTTTCTTTCCTTGTTAGTTTATGAGACAAGATCTCACTATGTAGTTCAGGTGGGCCTTGAGCTCATTATGTAACCCAGGTTGGACTTGAAATTGCAGTAATGCTCCTGACTCAGCCTCCAGAGTACTGGGATAACAGGTGTGCATCACCACATCCAGTTGCTCTCCTCTGAAAGTCTTAATATCTAGGATATATGAGGAACTAAAAAATTTAACCTCCTCCAAAAGTGACTCAATCAAATAATAGACAAAAACACTGAATAGACATTTTTCAGAAGAAGAAATATATGGCCGGTAAGTATGAGAAAAATGTTCATCATCTTTAATTATTAGGGAAATGTGAATGAAAACAATTTCTATATCTTAGCTCAAATAGAGTGGATGTCAAGAACACAAAAATCACTACACACTGACAAAGATATTGGGGAAAATGAACCCTTGTACATTATTGTTGGAAATGTACAACCTCTGGAAAGCATCATGGAAAGTCTTCAAAATGCTAAAAATAGAAATGTAGGGGCCCAGCAGGATGGCTCAGTGGTCTAAAGCGCCTGCTTAGGAAAGCTTAGGCAGCTGCAGGGACCGCAGTTCAATCCCCGGCACCACATGCTGCACCAGCCCTGCCCTCAGGGCAGGCTGAGCTGGCCATAAAAATAAATAAATAAATAAAGCAAACAAACAAAAGTTCTGAAACAAGAAAAAAAAAATAAATAATAATTCAAAAATAAAAAAAATAGAAATGTAATTTGATCCAGGTATTCCTCTCCTGGGTATATTACCAAAGTAATTAAAGACATCATGCTGTATATAGATGTATAGCCATGTTAATAACAGCACAATTTATATAGGTAAGCTCTGGAGACAGCCTAGATACCCACCAGCAGACAAATGGATGAAGACAATGTGGAGTAGAACATTGTTCAGCCACAGAGAAGTATGAAATAGTCATTTACAGGATGGCACTTGAGACTGTAATGCTAAGTGAAATAAGTCAGGCACAGAAAGTTAAATATACCATTGTTTCTCTTATATGAGAAAGCTAGCCAGGCTTGGTGGCACATAACTGTAATTCCAGCACTCTGGGTATCTAAGGTGGGATGATCATGAATGTAAGCTCAATTTGGACAACTTAACAAGATCCAGCCTCAAAATAAAAATACTTGTAAAGACCTGGAGCATATAGTTGAGTGTGAAGGTTCTAGTTTCTATTCCCACTAGTGAGGGGGGAATAAAGCTTAAAATATAAATAAAGGAGAGGTGGTAGGAAATAACAAGGCAGAGCTTCTTGAGACAGTGAAGGGGATGGCAGTATAAAGGAAAAGGGAAATAAAATGACTAAAAATACTGAAGACAGGGCCAGAGAGATAGCTCAGTGGACTAGAGTGCCTGTTTAGACAAGCTTAGGCAAGTGCAGCGACCACAGCTGGATCCCCAGCACCACATGCCAATCTGGCCCTGCCTCCAGGGCGGGTTGAGCCAGCCAGTGTCTAGGCATAGCAGCAAAGGCCTGTGATCCCAGCACTGGGGAGGCTGTAAACAGGAGGATCACTGTGAGTTCGAGCTGCATAGGGAAACACAGTAACAACCAAATACATTTTTAAAAATACTGAAGACATGTTCTATGCATGTGCCAGCTCCCCCAAATGTTCGTCAGTACTATGTATTATAAACACATACAAAAGAAAAAACAAAAGTTCAACGGTGTGTGCTACTATCTGGTCAGCATCTGCTGTGGGCTCCATGCTCTTCCAACTCAGCAGGAAGTACAAGGGCAAGTGGGTACATGCTGGAGAAAAGTGAATGTGCAGGAGGATGAAGACAGTCAGCAGGCCCACCTTACCACCACCTGCTTCCATGACAACTATCCCAGTCCTGGGGGAACTACACTAGTCCCTTCATGAGGGCAGAGGCTCACAGTCCAATTGTGATTTCCATTATGTCAGATGCTTAAGTCTACATAGGAGTTTTAGTGCAGACATAGTCAAACTATCGTACCTTTGTGTGTGTGTGTGTGTGTGTGTGTGTGTGTGTGTGTGTGTGGTATCAGGGATCAGACTCAGGAGCTTTTGCTTACCAGGAAGGCACTTAAGCTGCTGAGCTATCTCCCTGGTCCTGTAGTACTATTTATAGTGAATAAATTTATATGTGGGCACCATTATGAAATTATATGCTAAAGAGTATAGAAAAAGAAGTTTAAGGCTTAAGTTACTAAAGTCACCTTTCACAGAGATCTTTAAACATGAGATAATTAGCCATAGCTCTAAAATAATGACTTTTGCCTTTTCTGCTGGAGGGCCAAGAATGTAAGTTAACAGACCAAAAATTGGAGAAAAAGAAGGGCTATAAGGATAGCCAATATTTTGGCCCTAGCCCTTCAAGGTCAATAAAGACCCAGGATATAAGAGAACCTGTGCTCTAATATCCTATAACTCAGAGGTGTCCCAAATTTCCTGGTCAAGGAGATTATGGGACCTCAGAGGAAAGGGATGAATGAACTGCAGTGCGTCTAAGGAGAGTCAC
>PVJA010041778.1:0-17691 GCA_004027025.1 Myocastor coypus | reverse complement strand
GAAAAAGGAATTTCCAGCTATGAGAAAGAAAATTTATTTTTCCTCAGCCTTTCTGCTCTACCTAGGCTCCCAGCAGATTGGATAATTTTCCTCCACAATACTAGCAGCTCTTACTGGCTCAGACCACTGACTCACATTTCAGACTCCGGCAGAAACACCCCCGAAGGAGCAATGCCGCTCCAGCTATCTGCAAGATGATGCTCTTGGGGCAGGGTTGTGACTCAGGGGCACAGCACCTGTCTGGCGAAGGCAAGGTCCTCAGTTTGATTCCCAGTACCAGAAAAAAAAAGAGAAAGGAGAGAGAGAGAGAGAGAGAGAGAGAGAGAGAGAGAGAGAGAGAAGAGGAAAGAGAGAGAAGAGGAGAGAGTTTGTTAATCTAATCACACTGACATTTAAAATTAAGCATCACTCCAGGCCCCAGGCTCCAGGCTCCAGGCTCCAGGCTCCAGGGTTTTTATATTTTAATGCTGTGAATCATTTGTTTGATTGTTCTGTTGTAGTTTCAATACAAGCTGAACATCCTTTCTCTTTCCTTTAAGATGCACTTTTATTTTATTATAGTCCTTGTTATACCAGGTAGTTTTGGTTTTAAACCGATTTATATGTCACACTCTTAGATTGTCTTGCTTTCTACCTATTGTTACATGATGCTTTTAAGTTTTGTTTTTACTTTCATTTCTTATAGCAGTTTTCTTAGTGATTATACTGGTAAGTGGATATCAAACACCCTAATCCATGAAGCTCCAGCTCTTTTTTTTTTTTTCTTTCTCTCTCTCTCTCAATTTCTATCAGGAAAGTAGGTAATTTTGCCAACTACAGAACCTAAGATTTCCCTAGCAGTTTATTATTTCACCTGCTTCTTCTGAAGTCAGGTAATTACATGGTACACGGCAGTTTTACATTGATAAGGCTTAACACTTACATTCAGTGTGTCATAACCCCACTGATGTTTAGGATAAGGCCCATATTTAAGTCAATTCTGTCTTCCCTGAAGAATTAAACAATTCTTTAAAGGCTAAACTTCTCTTCTGAGATGTATATTTGAATTTTTTCATGAGAGGCTGAATTATATCAAGTCAGGTTTTCATTTTGATTTTGTTTTATCTAAGAAGTATTCATAAATACCAAATTGCATCTATCCTTGCCTGTTTGAGCTTTTATTCAAAAGCAGCACCTTGTCTCAAAACTTGCTCTGGCAACGCAGGAAAGCTCTGAGAGCTGATCACACTTAATGGTAATCTTCTGCTTGCAGGCTCTGTGTCTATAGAACTAGACTCCCACCTCACATGTAGATATTTTTCGTCTATCATATGGCTCGCTCAGCCTGCCCTGGGGGTATGGCTGGCACAGCATGTGGTGCTGGGAATTGAACCATGGTCCATGCGGTTGCCTAAGCCTGCCTAAACAAGCACTTTAGACTGTTGAGCCATCTCGCTGGCCCATATCTATCTTTTAATAGTCTCTTATGGTTTCTTCTTTAATTCTATCTCATTGATTTTTTCCATAATATCCTTTTGTCTCTCTCATTTTCTGATGGTGTAAGGAAACATAAATTTTCTTCTTCTTCTTAGGAAGTTTCTGTTCCAAAGCACATCTTCATCTGCCCTTTATTATAAAACATCTATCTTTCATCTTTTTGTTTATGTAGCACCAGTGCCAGGTCTTGCCTGGGACATGTCCTGCTTATCATTACTCTGCACATTAGCAGCTGTACCCTGGCCTCCTTTTTCACAAAGAAAAGCATAGAAGGGCCATGCATCTGACCTCTGGCAACTGGCTTGTCATCTTTGAGCTTTCTCACCAATTCTGCTGTCTTCTGTCTTGGGGACATCACTTGTCAGCAGATTATCCAGCCAATTCTATGCAACTTGACAAAAAATATTTTATCTTATCACAAAGATCTTTCATTTTATGATTAGTGTTTATCTTGGTCAGCAGTACATGCCCAATAACCATTTTCTTCATTTTTTCTCATGGTTGTCCACACTATTTGGTTACTATTGTCCCAAATATTAAAGAATCATAGATGGACCCAGGGCATTTGATTAAAGAGAAATCTGTGCTCTGTGGGCCCGCACAGGCAAATGCTGGTTTCTGCTGTCTACCCTCCACTTCATTCAAGTGACACTATAGTTGATGCAGTTACAAGGGATAGGTTGGTTTGGGCTTTCAGTCATTCATAAATTCCAGTATAAATAAGGATTTTGAATTTCTAAATTTGAGGTTTCTTTACCTTTTAGATTTCTGGCATGGGGAAGAAGCAGAGATGAAAATAAATGTGTCTTTGTCCAGCCAAGCTTTGCAGGAGATTTCCTTCTGTTTTTAAACTGTGTGGCTACAATATATTATAGCGAATTTATCCCACCCATCTCTCAAAAAGCTATTGCTACATTTGAATAAAAAATAGTAATAAGAACTTGGGCTAGAGCTCAGTGGCAGAGCTTACTTTGTGCATCCAACATGACAAAAACATAAGGAGAGACATAAATTACTGATGTTTCCTACTTATATTTCTCATTACAGAAATGTTCTACATATAACCAACATTTAAAAAAGCAATTTTTCTGAAGATAAAATAATATATTTGAATTTAGAAATCGGTGGATATTATAAAGAAAGAGAACTTAAAATCATGTGAAATTCCACTACTCACTAACCAATGTTGCATGTCCCTAAGATAAGTGTGTATTCACATTTGAATAGCTGTAAAATGAGACGGTACCTTGTGATTGTTGACATGTCTACTTTAATTGGAGACACATTATTTTTCACTGGCGTATTAAATAATGGCACATTGTTGGCATATCCCCTGTGTCATCTTAGATTTGATAAAACATAACGTGTAGTGCCTTTTTCTAGATACGTAGATTGAACATCCCTAACTTTCTAAATCTAAAATGTTCTAAAACTCAAAACTAGTCCTCATGCTGGTATTCACTTTCAGAACATTTCATATTTTCAATTTTATTTTATATATTATTTGTGTGGGGGGCGGGGGCAGGACTGGGGTTCAAACTCACAACCTTGCCCTTACCAGGCAGGCACTTGTGTCACAGAGCTATTTCCCCAGCCTCAATATTTTGAATTTTAGATGGGGAGTGTTCAACCAATAAAATCTATGCAAATATCTCAAAATTTAAAAAAAAAAAAAGCACAAGAACTGAACTATTTCTAGTCTGGAGCATTTCTATTAAGGGATATTCAGTCATCATTTTATACCAAAGCTGTAATCATTTTTATGTGATTTTATAGCCAAGCTTAAATGTAATGCAACAATATGAGATTTTTGTACAATAAAATAATCTCACAATAACCTGATCATTTAAAAATACCATGCAATTTTAGAAATTGGTGATCAAACATCCGGTGTAATATAAAATAAAGAGAACATACTGTTCCAAAATGTACATGTCACTTGATTTGTCTAAGTCTTGGTAGAATTTATCTAAAAATAACTTACTATCCACATGTACTGCCTGGGGAAGCCATGGTAACTCAATTAAGTGCTCACTTCAAAGAGACTCATCTTAGATAATTAGTTAATGTGTTTCACCAGCACCTTTGTGACTCGGAGCAGTGTCATGAGTAATGCTGCTGCAGGGAGAAGCTCCATGTGGCTTTGCTCCAAATGACAAATGACAGGTTCCATTCTATTGAATTTGCCTCCTTATGCCACACCTGATATTGGCAAGGCACTGGAAATACACAACTTTTATCCAGAATTCTCTGTGAATCATGTAAGTCTCAGGATCCTGAACAACTTGTTTCTTTTCATTATTGTTAAATCGATTAATGTTCTTGGAATATCCATCGCTGTCCATGAGCTACCGGCTGAATTTCCTCATGCACTCTGTACTCTCCCGTGACTTGTCACCTTCTCAGGCATCTGCTTAGATCCTATTTCTAGAGTCCTTTTACCATTCCTTCTTTATCTAGAATAGTCATCTCCTTTCCTGTTCCAGAAGTCCAGAGGTACAACTGTCTCATAACTCAATCATTTTGTAGTTCAGAAAGAAATTATCATTGTGTTCAACCCTCCCAAAAAGACAAAATCAGAGAACTGAGCAATTCAAGCAGGATGTTGAGCAATAGTGTTCACTTAAAGTTTCCCCTACACCCACCCCTCACCCCACTGCTTTGACGTCATTGCTCCTTCCTCTGTAATCCCCAGAGCATTATTTGCAACATATCTTTTTATGTTTACATCACAGTATTTCTGTGTCTTATTTGCCCTTGATTGGGAGGCTCTTGGGCATAGAAATGTGGAAATGTTCTATTATTTATCTTTGTCTTCATAGCATCTGGCATACAGCATCTGTTTAATAAGTGGTTTCTGAATTTAAATTACTTTTGTCACTGAACTCAGCATCATTATCAGAGATATTTATCCCTTGAAGTAAATCACAGTGTCATATACATATTTTCATAAATATATAATTGTAATCTCAACTCTCCAAGCTTTAACAAAAAACAGCCTTTTCTTCATGCTCCTTTGTACCACAAGTCTCATCCTGAGGGGAAACAATTTCAACCTTTTGTAGCTGTTCCTTCCTACGATTTACTTCTGAAACTCTCAACCATGAAGGGTGATCTCTCTGAACTTTTCTTGTAGTATTATGTGGAAGATTTGTACATGCCTTCCTTTCACCTACATATACTTTGCCTCCTCCCAAATTCCAACTTTGTTCCATTTAATTAACCCTCAGCTTCCCTAGTCTTCTGTACTAATCTGGACTGTTTCTCCTGAGGTTTGTTTCACAGCTACCACCCTACGATTTTCCCTCACTATCATCTTGGCCATTCCTTTTGGTCCTCTCCTGGTTTATTTTCTGTGTCTCTCAGATGCAGAACACTTGTGGTTTTAGTTTATTCTCAAAAATGTCTACTTTTCTGTGAAATAACGTTTTTAAAACCTTACATATCATTAAAAAGATCTCTATTCCATTTTGATGTCTGAGTAAAAGTTTGCCTTTGTGTAGAATCCTAAGTTAGGGATAAATATTTTCCAGAATTTTGAAGGTATCATCTACCTTGAAAAATGCAGGTAAAGAGCATGATTGCTCAGACCTGGGATACAAGACATATAATCAAGCAAAGCAAACGGAAAGTAGCATTAGAGGAAAATAGAAAGGAAAGAGTGCTGAGTTGAAAATCAGTCAGATTTTCCAAATCATCATTGATTCATCCAAGACAAAAGAGAGTAAAATCTGGAAACAAAGGTATTGGAAATAGAGAGTTGTCCAGAGCCAGAATAAAATATCCTGGGGAAAAAATAAACTATTTCTAGTCCCTTTCAAGTTGATGGCAGCAGCTAGATGAAAGGGAGTCTCCAGGGGCTGCCCCAAATCCTGACACCAGGTTACTCTTCCACTCTGGTTGCATATTCCTAGGGGAGCTAGTCCAGCTCTCATCACCTCTTGTATGACCATGAAGATAAATGCAATCCTGCCAGGCAGCAAGACCATTTCTGTGTGACAATCTTGCACTCCAGCAAATCAGACCAAGACCAACATGGTGCAGTTGTCTTACAAGTTGTCTCACTGAAGAGGGCACTTCAGTTCTCCAGGAGTCAGCTGCCATCTCTGACACAGGTTCTTTAGAACTACTGGCCAGGCCAGTAACAATCTGTCTGGCTACTGAGAAAACCAAATAAGCACTGAGTGCAGAATTCCATCTGAATCCACACGGCTGCAATCAAGTCCGTGTTCCTCCGGACTGCTGAAGATCACCTTGTCCTAGAGATAAAACATAGTACAGCTTAATCTTTTATGATTATCATGGCAGAGCTTCAGCATGACTCCCTACCTGGTGATTATGCTCCTTTCCAAACTGTAACACAGCACAATATCTCCAACACAGGAATATCAACTTGTATTAACTAAGGCTATCAGCCAAGACTGGTAAATACAGTATGCATAATCTCTTGCCCTTTCCAACTCAGATCTGCTAGATACTTTCACTGAGAAAGGAAAACTCATAATTGATGAAAATCCCCCACTGAGGGATTTTTAAGAATTTTAAGAATTTGCTTAAAAATGCATACAAGTACAATATTCTCATGGATATTAAAAATCATGAGTTCATATTGATATCTCAGACCACAACATAACAATATGAGTTTCTTTATAGCTTACTTTCTTACTTTTTTGCAAATTCTCTGTTGACAAAAAACAAGGGTTTCATTACCTACAAGACATTCACGTATTTGTTAGATTTCACAAGGGATCACTCTTATGCATGCAAAAAAGAAATTGACTGCAGCACACTATTTGTATAAAGTTCTTTCAGTCTTTAGCCTTTGAGTATTCAGGTGAAATTCTGTCTTCTAGATCAGGTATATTGGGCTTTTCTTTCCCACTCACTCTTTTGTGACCTTGTGGTTCATTTGTAGTGCAATAAGTTTTATTTGTCATTGTTTGCATTCAATTCTGAGTTCTAGAAAAGGGTTTGACTACCCAAGTGACTTAACTTCAACAAAGAGCTAAAGGTACTGCGTGTCATGCTGACTCTGCCTCCGGAGTGTGCTGAGATGGCAATTGAGACTGGGCGTGGTGGTGCAGGCCTGTAATCCCAGCACTTAGGAGGCTGACCACAGAGAGAGCACTATGAGTCTGATCTATATAGTGAGACCCTGTAGACCCTATAGATCCTTACTAAAAATAAAAAAAATAGCTAAAGGCAGAGTAGACAACATCTCAGGATTCTTAATCAGTAAATTAGTTTAATCTTTTTGATGAGTATATGATTATTAATGCCTTAAATGTTTATTTTAATATGATTCAAAGGCACAAAGCATAATCTAGTCCAGAAAAGAGAGATATTGCTAATTTAGGTTTGCTCTAAATAATGACGTTCTTTCTCTTAGTAACTTCATGGACTCTCTACTAGAATTTGTACATCCAAGGACAATTGGCTAGCCAGGCATGGTGGCACACACCTATAGTCCCAGAACTTGGGAGTCTGAAGCAGGAGGATCAGTGCAAGTGCAAGACCAGCCTGGACTACAAAAGTGAGCTCAAGGCCAGCCTGAACTGCATAGTGAGACCCTATCTCAAAAAGATCAAAAAAGAAAAAAAAAAAAAAAAAAAAAAAAAAAAAAAAAAAAAAAAAAAAAAAAAAAAAAAAAAAAAAAAAAAAAAAAAAAAAAAAAAAAAAAAAAAAAAAAAAAAAAAAAAAAAAAAAAAAAAAAAAAAAAAAAAAAAAAAAAAAAAGGCTAGAAGGAAAAGGAAATCATAACCAATAAGATATCAATGCAAAAGCATATTAAGCATTTACTGAAAGGGTGTATAAGAAATACTGGAAGTCTCTAGTTTACAATGTGCTTGGTGTTTCACATGGCAGCCAAGGCACAAATAAATGAAAAAATTAACAATTTATAATACCCCTGTGGTCTGAATGTCTGATCATCATTATAACAGTCTCTATTTTTTAGTTTACTCAGGACAGAGGTCCAGGGACTTGGACTGCATTAATGGACCCAAGACCAACCCTCAGTGTGTCTCCCTGAGGTCTTGCTTAGGACCTCCAGACTCCCTGTCCTTGATGTTCTTGCCTACTTTTGTCTAAATCCCAATAAGTCTCTTTCTTGGAGTAAAAATTATAGAACATTATCTGCCTCTCCTCACTCCACTGATTAAGAAAATGGTCCAGTAACTTTCTAGAAATAAGCAGGCACAGATTTGTGAAGACATTTTAATGAAAGTCCACTGTTTCTGAAGAAACCCACGTGCATAGCAGCACATTCACACTTGGCTTATTTATTCTTGTTCTGTTTTGCTTTTTACTGTGTGAGATATCCCAGTGTATACAACAGTTAGTATCATTCCAAATTTTTAGCAGCTTAAGACAATATACCTGTACCTTATAGCCCACGTAGCTATGTAACTTTTTTTTTTTTTTTTGTCTTTTTGAGACAGGGTCTCGCTATGCAGTTCAGGCTGGCCTTGAGCTCACTTTTGTAGCCCAGGCTGGTCTCGAACTCGCACCGATCCTCCTGTCTCAGCCTCCCGAGTGCTGGGATTACAGGCGTGCGCCACCACGCCCAGCTAGCTATCTAACTTCTTTAAGCAGACTTTTCTTCAAGGATCAACTCAGAGACTTAGGTGGTCTTCTTGTTGGGACTCTGCTCTTCTTTCATTTTTTCAGCCTCCTCCTTTCAGTGGCCACATGGGGGAAAAATTTACATAAGAGGACTTTGTGGGCCTGACCTACAAGTAGTATTACCCATTGGCCAAATGTAGTCATGGTGTCATCTCCAACTGTAATGAGGTTGGGAAATGACTAAGCACCTAATAGAAAGTACAAGTCAGTAATCAGCCTGTCTTTACCATGTCCAATGTTGCTGCTGCTGTTCTAGACAAAACAGAAGCAAAGACAACACAAAATATGAGGTAACCCAAATAGTAAACTACTAAGAAACAAACTGCAGCAACTTCCAACTTATTAAGGATCTCTTTTCAGTTAACTTTTTTCCTAACCTCTAACATGCAATGTTGCCTTTTGGAATGACTGATTTCTTTACCTCTTTCTAAGAAAATTAAAACCCAGGCACTGAAAAGTTTTATATTCTCCTCAAATACCAATATTTTTAGACATGGTTAAGCAGCAAAACAAAAAGCTGACTTATAATATTGGTACTCTAACAATATTTGCTTCAACCAACAATCTAGGGGTGAGCCTATAGGTCTATATTTATTTAGTGCTATGGGTGATTGTGTTCCAAAAACTGATTTGGAGAACCAGTATCATAGGTATAGGTGTAAATGTGGACCTTAGCTTAGCAAAATCTACATATTAACCATAGCTCTTCAGGTTAAATATGCAATTTAAATAACTAAAACATTGACTTATAAGGACCCTATGGAAGATAGCCATCATTATTTAATAATTGTTTTTATAAGATACATGGTAGACACTGAATTTAAAAGAGATCTTGGGCTAGTGAGATAGCTCATCAGACCAAGGGCCTGCTTAGGCAGGTATAGGGACCTGAGTTCAATCCCCAGCACCACATAACGCACTGGCCTCGGCCCTGGGTGCGTTGAGTCAGCATCTGAGTCTGAGCATGGCAATGCATGCCTATGATCCCAGCCCTGGGGAGGCTGAAAATCAGAGGATCACTACAGGTCTAAACTACTTACTGACACCCTGTAAAGATATAAATAAATAAAATAAAATAAATTTAAATAAATAAATAAATATAAAGGAGAGCTGAGTGTGGTGGTACACACCTGTAATCCTAGCACTCGAGAGGCTGAGGCAGGAGGATTGGTGAGAGTCTGAGAGCAGCCTGGGCTACAAAAGTGAGCTCAAGGCCAGTCTGAACAGCACAGCAAGACTCTGTCTCAAAAAGACAAAAAATAAATAAATAAAAAACTTACAAATAAATATAAAAGAGACCTTTCTGGAGAACTGGTCTGCACAGGATTTATTGGAGCAAAATATTTTGACTTGGACCTTACATGGATAGATTCTGATCAGACAGAGGTGGAGGCAGCAGCTGACAGGCCAAGGAGCAAAACCTCAGTCATGGCTGGAAACACAGAGCTGAGGGATAATATTTAGGGCCTCTGCAGGTGGAGCAGAAACAATGAAGGAAAAATCCACAGTAGCCTAACAAATGCTAAACGGTGTACCGTGAGCTCAGAGTGCTGTGGAAGTTCCAGGAAGAGAGTCCCTGGGTTAGAACAGCCAAGGAGACTTCACAAGGACAGCAAGACTTGAGCCAAGTCATGACGGACAAGCAAGATTCTGCTAACCAGAGGGAAAGGGGAAAATTATCTTTATTCTGAGGTTCCTAAATATCAGCTGAAAAGTAACACAGTACATGACTGAAATCTCCTACTTTTCACATGGAATCACTAAAGATGTAAGGCTGCTAGCTATCAGAATAATTAGTGATTCTTAATTGTCTCTTTCCCACTTAGAACTCGAGTTTGCTTGAAGAAAATAAATTTTCTGAGCTACAATGCCATAATTTTTTTTTAAAGAACCTAAAACCAAGAACAGCTAAGAATGAAAATAAGCAATAAAGGAATGCGAGAGAATTGAAGACAAAAATACAGGAAGTTTAAAAGCATAGGTATATAACATAATTAGCTTATGATACACAGTATTTTCCCTTAAAATGGCATGGAATTAAAGAAATACAGAAACAGGATGAGTGATGCAGTTCTCAACATGTATGAAAAGAAATTCAACTAATTTTTATCAAAAGAACAATTTAGCCTATACCTAACAATAAAAGAGACATAGGTGCTACATTTTGAATATTGAACCAGGTTTCACCAGTGGAGTTCAATATGTTTTCCTTACTGCAACCTCAGAAGATCAGCAGATCAGAGAAGTAGTCCAATGACAATGGGTAGAACCATTACATCTTCCTTGTTGAACTTCATGACACATGAATTGCTCACCCACAGAGAGCCAAAGCAAACTTGATTTTCAATATTTTCCCTGCTGCAAGCCCTAAAACCCTGGAAGAATCCAGATCATCAGAAAGGAATGTTTCTGATGTGTCTGTACACAGTTGGTTCAGCTGCTTTGATTTAATTAACAACCAGTCGATTCAATCAATTAACAATATGACTCTATGAAAACATTCCATCAAAATTTGGTAATATGAAATAAAATAACTTGCTAATGTCCTAGATTTTTATCTCTTCTGATTGCTATATAGGCCATCCCTCCTTTAGGGTGATTCTGAATATTCCTGGGGAATGACTAATTATCTGGTGATAATATCTTACATTTGTACAAAGCTTTCACAACGTTTTTTTTTTTTTTTTACCAATATAACTACATTGAGATTATACTTCCCTATTTGAAACAAGAGACTCAATACTTTATGACTATTTAAAATTAGTTATGAATAGAAAAGGAGAAAGCATGGTACTATGCAAAGAACTTTGGAGTTTTGTGGTTACCTTAAATGTGAATTTATTGTGCAAATCCTACATTTACTAGTGAGGTAGGTTTGTCTCATCTGCGGAGTGCCAAACTCCTGCAACTGTACCCTCAACATTGGTCCTCATCGTTGGTTCTTCGACACTTAGCTTTACTGTAATTATCACTTGATATTTATTTGATTCCTGATCTATTCATACAGCTTTTGTCTGAACTAACTACCTTGGCCTAAGCATCTTTTATTTATTTTTCTTTTCCAGTTCTGGGAATGGGAACACAGAGCCTTTGCATTGAGCTTTACAACTTCTACTTCTCTTCTGTTTGTTTGTTGGTTGGTTTTCTTGTTTTTAAACAGGGTCTTACTAAGTTGCTATGTTTCCCGGGCCAGGAATAAACTTGGAGTTCTCTTGTATTGCACTCCCAGCTACCATGCCCGGTTGGTCTCAACATTTTTAGATGTCTTAGGTGAGAACCAGTCACACTCTAACAATACAATAGTCAATTCTTAGGCTGGTTCTTTGGAGGGACCAACCAAAGTGAGTCCCAAAATGCCCAGAGGCAACACTGGCCCTCTCATAGTACTAAAGAACACCACAGGACTCATAACAAAGGGTAGGCACAAAGAAAGCCCTGGAGGAGCAGAAAGGATTAGGCTACATATGTAGGACAGTCATTAATAAAAATCAACAGCAACACCAGTCTTTTATTCAAGGGATAGTAGATAAATACATTTCAACTGAGACTCTATAAGTAACATTTCATAAGCAAATAGAAATGCAAACTCTTTTCCTCTTTTCTTTCATCAACTAAACAGATAATTTTTCACCAGCATATTTTGAAAAATATACTTTTTAAATCGTGCTATGAGTTACCATAACAAAGTAGAACCTTATCAAATTAGTTTCTCATTTCAATATTTCAAGATTATTTTCCCTAAAGACATTGACATTATCAGATAAAGAGCATCTTTAATTAAAATACTATCAATGAATAAATAGACTAAGTGACACTGGATGGTAGCAGACAATTAAAGCAATGTTCTAATTGGATGTCCTGTTTATCTGTCATATGGGCTGATTTACAAGCTTCCTACAAGAAAAAATTAAATGGTTCTTTAATAAAAGAGGGTTTAATAAAATACCACCATATGGCATTGTGGGTAATGACCCAGATTATAATAATGGCTTGTCATACATATTTACATGTACATAGTTGAAAATTGAACTTACATACATTCATGTTCAAGTACACACACACACATACACACACACATATAATCTGTGTCAATCCTTTTGCTAAAAGCTTTTAGCAAAAGAACGTAAAAAATTTACACATACATGTATATTATCCTATAGCAAAAGAATGTAAGCAATATATGCAAATAAGGCCACAAAGATGGCAACAATAATGTTGAAAAAAATGCTAGAATATTATGACAATGAATATGAAAAAAAAATACTTGCTACATCCATTTAACTTGCCTTGGCTTTCTATCAAGAAGTTACCGCATCTTGGGCCGGGGAGATAGCTCCATGGCACAAGTGCCTATCTGGAAAATGCGAGGTTGTGAATTCAAACCCTGATCCACCAAAAAAAACAAAAAAGTTATGACATCTTTATATACCTCTCTCCTACAGAAAATGTCTTTTAACCATTTCTAGAAAGTTTCCAAAGAGATCCTGGATTATGTACTTACAGAAAGAATGAAGACATATGACATTTCTTCAAATAGCACGTTAGCATCCATACACACCATGGCCAACCCACAGTACAGTCTAATGCAGAGCTCATAACAAATTGTATCTCTTTTAGTGATCAGTTTCTCTTCGACTCTGTTGCTGCATGATTAGAGTCATGTCTTAGATTCTCCTTAACTTGCAGAAATAAAAATCTACTTGGGAACTTTCCCTGGAAAAGATGCCCAAGTCACATGCGGTGTCATCCTACTTCATGTTTCATTTCCACTATTTCTAGGATGCGAGGCTCAAAAGAATGATAGAACCAAGTGACCAGTCAGGACCAGGAAGCCAGAAGACAAGAAAGAGAATCAGCAAGACATGGTTCCATTGACCTTCTTGCACTATTAGATGAAGAAGCCTCAGGAACTGCTTCTCTGTTATGCAGGGGGCAGGTTGCCCCACAGTTTCAGGTTTTCTATCTGTGGAAATACCAGCACATTACTTCAAAGAACAAGAACTAGCCTCTGACCTCTCCTTCTAGTCTCCCAGACAGTACTACTTCCCTCTGGCCATGAGTAGAAGGACTGTGAGCTCATTTCTGGGCAACATTTCTATGGAATGGAGACAGGGTCCACTGGGGCTGCTATGGGAGGAAATTTCAGGGCCTTCTTTCCTAGGAGAGCTGGGAAAGACATTATTAGGTGTTGAGAAGAGTAGCCTGTAGGCTATTTAAATAAAATAATAAAAAGAAAGCAAAATGAAAATTTTCCCAGGAAAACTTGACTTGGACATACTTTCTATGGGTGGAGTAGCAGACACCAGCACTGACCTTGCTGGCCAGCTTTGGATAAAATAGGGAAACACATAGAACTTGTCATCAGGGTTCTTAGTACTACCAGTTCCTATACTCCTCTGGCCTCCTTTTGGTACCAAACTGAGGTTTGCCCTCTCTGAGGGTATCCTATCCTATTCCCATTCTCATCAGCCAAAATGAACAATGTGGATATCTAACCCATTCAATACAGTAGCCAATAGCCACATGTGTCTCTTGAGGTCTTAAAACATTACTGGACCACATTGTGCTTTAAATGCAAACCATATAACAAATTTTAAGCCTTACTGAAAAATATGTAAATGATCACTGCTAAAATTTTGTTACATGTTGAAATGAAAACATTTTGGACATATTAGGTTAAATATATCATTAAAATTAATTTCAATTATTTCTCTTCACTTTTTAAAAAATGTGGTCACTACAAATTTTAAAATTACATTTGTGGTTTGAATTTGCGGCTCACATTATATTTCTATTGGACCACACAGTTCTCTAACCTTAGGACTCTTGTTTGTAATATATCAATTTACCCTTGACAATAGTGGGAGCGATCTTTCTCATATAACAGATTTGATTTTAACAAGAGTTAGTAGAAAAAGATGTGGAGAGAGAGGTCATCCCTTTAACCTAAAATGTGTTTCCTCCTCCTTTCTCCTGGCAAACTCTTATTCACTCATCAGGATCCAGATCAAATGTGTCCTTCTCCAGAAAGCTTTCAGAAATTTATCCATCCACCTTGCTATAGAGCTTTCTGTGCCATTTAATCAGATGTAGCAGTCTGTCCACATCCTTCATTCTTCAAACATAATGGCGGACCATGAGGTGGTGATCCAATTTAGGTCAACTTTGTCCTTCATTCCTGCACTGTTCCTATTCTATTTCTTTCAAATGCTGCTCTCCAGGGTCTACTGTAAACTACTTCTTTGTGTCACCCATGTGAATATGCTTCTGCTTCTAAATGAAATGTTTAGTATGCTGTGTTTTGACTTCCATCAAAGCCGGTAGAATATGAGGTTCATTAGGAAAGTCATCACAATAAGTTAGTGAAGATTAGATCTTGTTCTATTCTCTGACCAACTAGACTACTTGAAGATTGAGAAAACCAGCTTCCAGTACATTAGAAACCAATAGGATGTCTTGGATATAGTAGTAGCCTGATCTTCCTTAGTGATAGCAAGCTTTTTCCTGCTATGGACAGGCCTCTGGGATACCCAGCATTGACCCTGACTCCCATTGCCCACACTGCTTTGTCTAAGCACCGCTGTGCAAGCAACTCACATCACTTGGCTGTGAACAAGCAGCTTCCATCCTTGCAAAGTGTAACCTCAAATGAGGACGCAGCCTCAGTGTTCTTGTGAAAGGAATATAGTCCAAATTCTGCTTCCAATTATCATTGATAAAACAAAAGCATAACCAGATTGCCCATCAATCATTAACTTGATGAAAATACACCAAGTCATTTTAAAAAGTCAGTTTCTTTGGTCCAAACAAGATATTCAATGGGACTCCAAGATGAAAAATGAAATATAATAGATTAAATCTCCATCTGTCGCATCTGAAAACTTGTAGAAACTTTATTTTTACCTTACTTGTCTAATTTATATTTTTTGAGATCCAATGAAATTGTGAAACAGTGTAAAGATAAAAATTAGTCTGCCTATTTTGTTGTGATATATATATATATATATATATATATATATATATATATAGAGAGAGAGAGAGAGAGAGAGAGAGAGACAGAGACAGAGAGACAGAGAGACAGAGAGAGAGAAAGACAGCTATTTTTTCTTAGTTTATTGAGAAATAAGGTTTGTACTGGTATTTTTTAGACAAGATATCATGTCTGCATCTTATCCTCTAAATAACTACTACAAAGACAACAGTATGCAATGTATTATTATAATTGTCCTACTAACCTGTTTCTAAACTGTTTCATTGCTATTTCATTTTTTTCTCATTAAAATTACTTTTAAAAATGAAAAAAAATAAAATAGAAGATAGTAAAGGAAAAAAAAAAAACTAGTTTGTCTGGAATTTCTCCAGACCTCATTCTTTTCCTGAAATCATGTACAAATTCCCTGCCTGGACATTACATTTATTTGGGAAGTCTCTGATTTAGCATAGTGGAGAAAACAAGTTCACTATTATGTTCCTGGTTCCTAGCAGAGTGCCCACACCAGGTGGGTATTCAGAAAAGTTTCCTGGGGCTTGCAAGATAGCTCAGCAGACTAAGCGTCTGCTTTGGCAAGCGCAGAGACTGCAGTTTGATCCTTGGCGCCACATGCCACACCGGCCCTGCCCCCAGAGTGTGCTAGCTGGCCAGAGTCCAGCATGGTAGTGCACATCTGTAATCCTAGTGCTGTGGAGGCTGAAAGCAGGAGGATCACCCAGGGTCCAAGCTGCCTAGTGAGACCCTGAAACAACCAAATATATTTTTAAAAAGGTTTGCTGTGTGAGTAAATGAAAGGTAGAAAATGATAATAATAATTTTTAAAATATCTCTTACAAATAATCCTTCTTTAAAAAATGACATGACTTCACAGAGAGCAAGCTGAAAGACTACATCAAAAACTAGTATAACTAGCCGGGCGCAGTGGTGCACGCCTGTAATCCCAGCACTTGGGAGGCTGAGGCAGGAGGATCTGTGAGAGTTCAAGACCAGCCTGGGCTACAAAACTGAGCTCAAGGCCAGCCTGAACTGTACAGCGAGACCTTGTCTCAAAAAGACAGAAAAAAAAAAAAACAAAAAAAAACATATAACTGATAACTGATAAATGAATTGAGTAGCTAAAGGGTACAAAGTCAGAATACAAAAATTGGGGTAGGGGATATAGATCAATAGCACAGTGCCTATCTTGCAGGCATGAGGTCCTGAGTTCAATTCCTGGTCACACACACGTGCGCACACACACACACACACACACACACACACACACAATCAATCAATCAATCAATAGCATTTTATTTTTATTTTTCATGTATTTATTACAGGATCTCACTGCACAGCTCAGACTCATAGTGATCCTCCTACTTTCAGTTTCTCCAGAGCTGGGATTACAGGCATGTGCCACCACACCTGGTCTCTGTAGCCAGCTAAGGACAACTGAGGGCAGGGCTGCTGAGGATTCAACCCTGATTCCTACTTTTGCCTAAGCAGGAACTCAATCTGCTGAGTTATCTTGCTAGCCTAATTTATCACATTTTTCTAAAGCAGCAAACTTATTAAAGAAAAAAGTGAGGAAACCAGTCTCATTTACAATAGCCAGAAAAAGCAGTAAAAAAAAAAAAATAATAATAAGCTTAATCAAGAAAATAAAAATTTTTATGTTAAAATATATAGGATACAGAAAAATTTAGAACAATAAGCAATATCCTTTTTCCTCAACAAAGCAGATTTAATGTCTTCAGGACCTGTGAGTAGTCACATGAGTCACTCACAAACTAAAGGTGACCAGAGTCTTCTCTGAGAAAATGCTCCTCAGGCCCTCAGAGCTGTGTGGCCTGAACCCACAGCACTTCTGCTGCAGGGGAAGCCACGCCGTCTTTTCCTACACAAAGAAAGAAAGTGTCAAAGGCAACACATACACCCTGCTCAAAATCAGAAGAAAATAAATCTCGATGATATAATTTTATAAAATATTAATGAAAAAGCTTTGAAAAGACAAAAATAGGAAGATATCCTATGCAGGAAGAATTGTAAAACCATTAAAATCAACTACTCATTGTGACGCATAGAATCCATGTAATCTCCTTCCAAATACCAATGGTTTGCTTTATTGAAATAGAAAAACCCCTAAAACTCAAGGAAACACAAAAGACCTCTAGTAGACAAAGCAATGTTGAATGAAAAGAACAAATCTGAGCACCTCAACACCTGACCTGAAAGTAAGCAATAAGCTAAACAGCAACCAAATAACTACCAAGTGGTGGGGCACGGTAGCACAGAACAGTAATTCCAGCCCTTGAGAGACTAACAAGACTTATGTCAAAAAACATCAGCAACTCAAGGACCAAGGTTCATGCAAGGTCCCTCGCTGGCCCCACCCCCAGGTCACATTGAGCCAGTGACGGAGTCTGAGTGCAGTGGCATATGCCTATAATCCCAGTGGGAGGCTGAAAGCAGGAGGATGACCACAAGTCCAAGCTGTGTAGTGAGATCCTGTACCAAATACACAAGGAAAACAAGAAAAGGAGAAGAAAAGAAAAGAAAGAAAGGAAAGGAAAGGAAAGGAAAGGAAAGGAAAGGAAAGGAAAGGAAAGGAAAGGAAAGGA
>PVJA010041777.1:0-17690 GCA_004027025.1 Myocastor coypus | reverse complement strand
AGAGGAGAGGAGAGGAGAGGAGAGGAGAGGAGAGGAGAAGAGAAGAGAAGAGAAGAGAAGAGGAGAAGAGAAGAGACCTGGAGATTGAGGCTAGTGTAAAAGTCTCAATACTGAAAAAGAAAAAATAAAATCCTGCAAAGGTTTAGAGACACAAGATTATTTTAAAATCTTATGCCTTTATACAAAAAAAGCTTCTAATAGCTAGAAAATAAAATTGTAAAAAGAATCAACATACCTTTTAAAAATATAAAATATGAATACATTTCATGAAAGATATGCCAGAACTCTAAAATAGAATATAAAAATAATGTAGAGAATTTGCTTAAATAAAACATGCCATGCTCCTGAAGTCAGTACTGTTGAAGTCATGGTTCTCACATGAAACTATTGATACAATGTTGTCTTTATCTACCGATTCAAGACAAATGCTCCTAGCAGGAAATACCTGTTAGAAAATAATGAATAATGATATATATAGAATTTTCTGCCGGACGTGGTGGCACACACCTGTAATCCCAGCACTTGGGAGGCTGAGGCAGGAGGATCAGTGTGAGTTTGAGACTAGCCTGGGCTACAAAAGTGAGCACAAGGTCAGCCTGAACTGCCTAATGAGACCCTGTCTCAAAAAGACAAAAAAAAAAAAAAAAAAAAAAAAAAAAAAAAAAAAAAAAAAAAAAAAAAAAAAAAAAAAAAAAAAAAAAAAAAAAAAAAAAAAAAAAAAAAAAAAAAAAAAAAAAAAAAAAAAAGATTTTTCTATGCAGTGATAAAAGGACAATCAATTTATAACACAAAGCATGGATAAGTCCTAGACAAGCTGAGTAAAACAGTGAAGACACAAAATATATCAAATAGCTAAACTATCCAGATAAAAACAAAGTAGTGTCAGGAGTATCAGGATGCTAGGAACCACAGTCACCAACTTTCTTTTAAGCATCTTCAACTCAGAAAGCTACTTCTCTGGTTACACAACAGCTACCATTTTTCTCTTTATTCTAGTCCCATATTAATAATGCAAAAATAGCTAATTTTATCTTTGCTTTCTTAGGTCAGGAATAACTTAAGTTTTGGAAATGCAGCCCAGCTAGAGACCTAGAATGCAAGAAGCCTGAAGTTGATTCTCAGCACTTCAAAAATGAAATTAAATAATACTTCAAATATTTTGTATTGCTAGTCATCGCTGCATATATATATATATATATATATATATATATATATATATATATTTCTTTGTACTATTTCAAAATTAAGGAGTTCATTTTATCCTTTCTTTCTGAAGTACAACGCATTCATATACCTTTTGGTGGATACCGAGAATTTAAAGGTCTTTAATCATTGTGTGTAATGTCTGTTTTTCCCTGCCATACAATGAACACTGAACTTTAGTATAGTTATGGATATTCAAGGATATGTATCCCTGTCAGAGCTCTGGGGTTGATTTTCAGCTAAAGTCCACCTTGAATTGCTGTGTTGAGAAGCTTTATTTTACTTTAGTCTTTTATTTTCTTGCAGCCAGTATTGTCGTCCTTGGCTTTATTTAGATTCAAAATACGGTGTCCAGAGGCAGATATTTGCCTTTATCTCAGTACACTGTCTAAATAGTTATGCACTTAAGAGACAAGTTCCTTAATTTTTTGTGTGTTTCTTGTCAGTCACCACCTTTATTCTTTCCTTCTCTGGTGGATAGACATATTTTGAGGATTGTAATTTCATTCTTCTCTTCTTTATCTTCATAGATGTTCATCTGTCTATCTCAAATTACTTTTGTGTAATTCTCTAAAGTTTATCTAAAAGTTTGACATTACCCTTTCATTTATGTAAATATGTTTTAACACATTCACCATTACTGTACTTTTTTATTAACTTTAATGAGAAAGAAATAGCAAGGAGACAGTTCCAAAACAAGTTAGCAGGACAGTTACAATAACTAATACATTGTATATTGTTGTCTTGGAGTAATTATTCAGAGTGCAAGATATAGACATGATATCTGTCTAAATACTATTAGTACAAATCTTTCCTCTTATTAAACTTAGAGAAAGTAGCTGTATGTCAATCCTATTTTGTATATACAGATATATATTTTTTCACTACAAAATGTTCCTTCATTAAAATTCCACTTTTTTGCTTGATTATGTGGCCACAAAGGAAAGTGATTGATGATGTATAGTGTGCCTAAGAGAGTCATCTAGAGAAATAACGTTCTCTTAGGCTTTCATAGAGAGCAAATTGGTCAAACAATGGCCATGACTCATCCAGATGGCTGTCACTGGCAAAAAAATCTACAAAGTGTTCTACCTGGTTTCAGGGTAAATCCTGAGCGGATTTGACTGACCTTATCAGATACAAAAGTTAAATTTTTTGTTATATAGGTCTTGCTTTATCTTGTTCTTAACCACCCAGCAGAAAGGTCTAACCACGAGGTATAAGAAGTAAAGTCATTAACATGCTGATCTGTAAAAGGCTCGAATCAACAACTTCTGTCATTGTTGATAATTTTCTGGTGATAACCTAGAGATTTATTTTAATATTAATCACTATAATTCTTCATGATTGAGGATTTCCTACAATACTATGGTATTCTCTGCTAACAAGGCCTACTTCTCTTTAGTTATTGATTAATTATTGTTCACTTTGCTTTAGTCTTTTTCAACCATATGGAAGTTCTTTGGATCAAATTCTCCTTTATGCTATGTCTGCTTGCTCACGTGCATAGATTTTTTTTCTTTATATTCTCTGTATGGGGTGACTTTCCATAACCACCTCAGAGTCCCTCTAATTATCTTTGTTTTCTGTTTTTCTCTCTGTATCTGTTACCTGGAGTTTCCTGTGCTTATTCCAACATTGCTATAATTGGCCCAGTAGTTACAGATATAAACTGTGTCCACCAATTTGCCTCCACTCACATAATTTTTAAATTAATTATTCTGCTATGTCAAAAATTGGTCTATGATAACTTTGGGGAACACATATTATTCCTCAATATGAATGAATGATTAAACACTTTCTCTAACTTTTGTCTTTTTGTGCATTTTACATCTAAAGCAATGAGGTTATTGTTTTCCAGGACCTCTAGCACTTTTATAAAAAGTAAAGACATATGTTCCTAAACGGCAGCCAAATTTCATGAAGGTAAATTTAATCACATTGTACCTATCTTGTTTTATTTCCTGGATTTAAAATTGTGCTCTGCCTAGCTGGCAGTGGGACAGGCGATCAGACTGAGGGCTGGAACAGTGTGCCATTATTAAACTACGTGCCATCCACTATAAACTTCTTAAAACCTTTCTGACAAAATGAAAATTGAAAAAGTTCACATGAATTCCAATTTTATAATACAAATATAAAAGGCACTTTTAAAAAGTGCTACTTGGCCAATAATAATTTAACAGGATTGTTAGAAGAGGTGTTGTCCTCCTCTTTCTGGGCAGCTGGTAGACATCAAAGATACCATTTTTGAAAATCTTGTTATCTTCTCTCTGTGCCCACTGTTCAAAGATTCTTATGGCTCATTCACATATCCCTTCACTATCTTTTCCCAGCAGGGAATGTTCTTCAGAAATAATAGGAGCTCCCATTTTTTAAAGAGTATAGGATGCATATTTTGGTTATTAATAGCATGAAAAAACTCAGATGAGTTCAGATGCATATAGGTGACAAGGTAGATTGATATGGTAGTCAGGGTAGGAAATTATAAAAAATTAAGAGTCTGCCTTTCTGAGAATGGTGGTTAGGACATTTACTTGGAAATATAGTTTTAAATAGTATAGCAATAGTAAAAGAACCCTGATAATAACCATTTCATTACAGTCACCATGATACAAATAACGTAGCTATAAATTAGTACTGTTCTTGGCTGATAGTAACTATCAATAATTAAGAGCTATATTAGAAAATTTGTACATAATGAAAGGAATTAAGCTTAAATGTTAGAATATGGTCTCATGATCAAAATGACAGAGATAGAATTGAGGAATATTAAAATTTATGTGGTAAGCTTCATGTTTGGAGCTTCACTATATCAAACTACAGGGGCCCAGCAGGATGGCTCAGTGGTCTAAAGCGCCTGCTTAGGAAAGCTTGGGCAGCTGCAGGGACCGCGGTTCGATCCCCAGCACCACATGCTGCGCCAGCCCTGCCCTCAGGGCAGGCTGAGCCGGCCATAAAAATAAATAAGTAAATAAACAAAAGTTCTGAAACAAGAAAAAAATAAAATAAAATAAAATAAATCCTAAAAAAAAAAAAAAAAAAAACTACAGGAAGTATGGCATCACCCTACTTCTTTAAATATTACTGTAAATGAGCTTCAGTCTGCCGTAAATGTGTCATGTAATTTACCAGATATTCTCCTTCACTTATTAAGATATACTTTATCATTCTTCCTTTCTCTGTTTCCTTTCCAAATATTTCATATGACTTCAGTAAAATAAGGCAAAATATTCCCAGATGATTTATGGAAAAGAACGTCAGTACTTTATTTTTACTTCTTATTGGTTTTTTCACCTTGGGCTTAAGTGATAATTTCAATGAAAAAGCTTTTGTATGTGAATCATAGGAAGAACCTAGCTGGAAGGACCTTATATTTATTGTAAAATATTGAAAATCCATGTAAAAAAGACAGGGTTGGGCACTATATATTTAACCACTGAAAAAAATTATAAAGGTATGGATAGTGTACTCCACCCTATGGACCTTCCAGAATGAGATTCCATATCCCTTTGCTGTAAAATAAATTGCCACAACTCCACCAGCTTATGCAGCAAAAGTGTATCTTCTTAGAGTGCCCACGGAGGAGGACTGCAGGTGTCCACGAGGTGGTCCCTATGCTCAGGTTCTCACTATCTAACATCAAAGTGAGAATGGGGCTCTGCTTTCACTTGGGATAAGGATCTACTTCCAAGCAGATATATTGTTTGGGGATTTGATTCCTTGCAGCTGAAGGACATTTTCGTGTTTTCTTCTTGGGTACAGATGTTATACAAGAGCTACTCTCCCCTCCTCAAAGTCCACCTAAGGCCGCAAACTCATGTACCTTTCCCTCACAACTTGATAGTTTGCTAGAGGACCTAGCAGTTTATTCTTTCCTAGACAATGTTGTAGTTTATTTTTTTCTAGAAATGATAGGTCTTTTCAATTGAACTCTTTCTTTCCATTCCACTACAACCCTTTGATCTAACTAACCTTAAGGAGAAAGTGACTCTCTTGTCTAGAAGTACCACAGAGTGCATCTGAGGGTATAAGTTTCTAAAAGTTTTCTTAGCATTCTGCTTATTATGCTTGAGAGAAAGATATTTCCTATCAGAAAGATGCTCTTTTACTAAATAGCTAGGTTATAAAATCCAATCATGCCATTGATATAACCCTTCTAAATATTTAAAAAACACATCTGAGTATTATGATTAATTTTTGAATGCATTACTTCAAGAGGACCAGATAAATAAATAGCTCAGTGGATTAAAGTGCCTGCAAGCAGGGGAAGGAGCCAGGGGTTCAATCCCCAGGCCTGCTGTGCAGCCCTCTCCCTGGGCAATTGAGACTGGAAGTGGTAGTACACACCTGTCATCCCAGCTCTTCTGAGGCTGTAAACAGGCAGATCACTAAGAGTCCAATCTAGTAGTAAAACCCTGAATACCTTGTAGGCCCTTCCTTAAAATTAATAATAATAATAATAATAATAATAATAATAAATAGTTACAAGATATTTCATTTAAAGCTGAGGATTGCATACATAATTAGTTCACTGTTTTTTAAACTTACAGTGTTGTAGGCAGCTAAATTAAATAGAAATATTATAGGCAGTCAGACAGGGTCATACGCTTAAGGAGATGGCACAGAAGACATGTGGCAACTGCGAGAGAGATGGATGCTCTTGCTATGGGCCAGACCTAAACACCAACGATCAAACAAATGCTTGCCTTCCTAAAGGTAAGTATCCAGGATTGGTCATCACCTTGAGGAAGCCAGGAAGAGTGATTAATTCAACCACTACCGGCTGGGTACTGGATGAATTCCTGTTCTATATTCACGCCTGCTTTCTATGTGACTCACTTCCCCATTTGGTTCTAGATATAATCAATTTTACCTGAGCAATGGTCCTTATAATCTCATTGATTGAGATTGACATAGTTTTGTCCCATGTCATGCCCACCTAAGGGAGTTCCCATGGTTTCAACCTTAGACCATAAGGTTTTACTCTATAAAAATCCCTGGAAAAGACCACTTCTCTGGGATCAACTCACTCAGGCCCCACTTCTGTCCCTCTCTTGGATGAAAGTTTTCTTTCTCAAAAATATATTCTCTAAACCTCCACTTGTTTCTAAAATTCATTCTTTGGCTTTAGAGAACATGTCCTCGTCCTGGGAACCTTTCAGATTGGGAGTTTCGTTTCCCCTATATCAACAGCTGAAAATCTGTACATTTTCACATACTGAAAATAGGATGTTCTAATTTTGATCAAAATTTTTTTTTTCTCATTTGACATATCATGAACATTTTCCATAGTATGTTACTGCATCTACACTAATAATTCTACATGAAATGATTTAAATTTATCTACTATATTTATTTCCTTGAAAGATTACACAAAATTTCCCCAAATATTACTACTATAAATTAAACAATAAATAATTTACATATATGCACATTATGTAACTTTATCTTATAATTTAAATATTTGCTCTAGATAAATTCTCAGCACAGATTAAAGGGAATAAGCAGCTTCTGACAGTTTGCATTGCCAAATTGCTTTAATGAGGCACTATAACAAGTAGCCTACAGCTGCATGTGTTGCCCCAGGAATTGAACTCAGGACCTTGTGTTGCACCTTCCTCTTGCCAGGCAGGCATTGTGCTGCTGAGCTATATCCCTGGCCTTGTTTTATTATTATTAATTGTTGTTATTATTATTAATTTTAAAGAAAAAATAGAAATACAATTTCAAAACAAGATAATAAGAGAATAATAATGGTTACCATTATATGTTATTACCTTTGAAGTAGTTACTCAGAGTAAAACATATCAGCATTGAATAATCCAAAAATATAAGCACAAACCTTTCTTTGCAATGAACTAAGAGTAATTAGTAGCATAGCTTTCATTATTTTTTTTTTTAGCTTCCTTTTCTCCATTCCTTGATCCCAGTTTCTCTTTCCTTGTTAAGTTTCTTCCCGTTTTACAATGTCTAGTTTACATTTTGGACCTTAATTACTCTTTTAGGTTCTCACACTATCTAGGTGAAAATGCAATGCTTCCACATGTGAGTATGGCTTATTTCACTTAGTATGGCCTCAAGTTTCAATCATTCACCTATAAAAGTCTATAGCTTATCCTTTTCTGTGGGTAAATAGTACTCTACTGTATAGAAATACTATTATCTTTTTAATCCATTTTGTTGATGGGCATTTGGGTTGTTTCCAAGATTTATCTATTACAAGTTGTGCTGCTATAAACATGGGTGCAAATATATCACTGTGGTATGATGTTTTTAATTCCCCTAGCAAGCTACCCAGAAGGGGAATAGCTGTATTGAATGAGACCTCCAATCCCAGTGTTGGGATTCCTGAGGACTCTCCACACTTATTTCTACAGTGTTTGCAGCAGTCTGGAATCCCACCAACAGTAGAGAAGAGCTCTTTTATTCTCACAGTCCCTCCTTCATTTGTTGTTGATTGATTTTTTTTTTTTTTTTTATGATGACCACTCTTCCAGGAATCTCAGTGTTTTAATTACATCTCTCAAATGTTCAATGATATTTAACCTTTTCCATGCAGTTATTTGCTATTTATATTCCTTCAACTAAGAAGTGCGTGTTTATCTCAAATGTCCATTTTTGAATTGGATCTTTAAATTTGGGAGATCGAATATTTTGAGTTCTTTATATGCTCTCAAAAATAATCTTCTATCCAACAAACAGATGGCAAGCATTTTCTTCCCACATTATGTATTGTCTCTGCTCTGTTAATGGTTTCTTTTGATATACAAAAGTTTTTTGTATGATCAAATCCAAGTTGTTGATTATTTGTGATAGTTTTTGCATGATAACAGTTTGATTTATAAAGTCTTGGCCTATATTGATGTCTTCAAGAGCCTTACCTACTCTATCTTCCAGCAGATTTAATTTTTGTTTTAACATTTATATATATGATCCGTTTGAAATTTATTTTAGTGAATGGTAAAAAATATACAGGTCCAATTTTAATCTTCACCATGTGAAGAATTACTTTTTCCAAAACCACTTCTCAAAGAGGCTATTTTTCTTCCAGTGAGTGTATTTATCACCTTTTTTCAAAGATACAGTGACTGAGTATGTCTTGTTCTTTTTAAATCTTCCAATCCATTCTGCCTTTGCTAATCTAGGTCTCTTCTAGTTCCAAATAAATTTTAAGATTGTTTACTTTAATTCTGTGAGATAAGCTATTGGCATTTTAATCAGGAATGCTTTAAATTTGATTAACGATCTTGGAAGTATGGACATTTTCATTATATTGGTCCTTATTCAAAGGCAAAGGATATATTGCCATTTTGTAATATCCTCTGCAATCTCCTTCTTCAGGGTACTCTAGGTTTTTTTTTTCTCTTTTTTAGTTTTCAATATCAAAGTCCTTATATCCTTTGTTAAGATTGATTCTAAGTCTATCAAATTTTTTATATGGTGCTGTGAAAAGTGTTGTTTCCCTAATTTTTCTCTCAGGTAGTTTGTTATTCATGTACAGGAAGGCTACTGATTTTTCAATGCTGACTTGGTATACAGCTAAGCCATTGAATTTGATTACTAAATCAAGATATCTTTTGGTGAAGTTTTTGGGGTCTTTTATGTAGAGTATCACGTCATTGTTATGGTTTATGTCTAGTTGTCCCCCCAAAGCCTCATGTAGTCATTGGGCGGGGACTTTTATAGATTGAGACTTAACTCATGAGTCGCTGGGATTATGTGTTTTAGTACTGATGGGATTATCTGGGTCTGAGTAGGGCTGGGACTATGGGTGTGGCCTAGGGCAGATATCCTAAGGCAGAGAGCCTGATAGGAATATAAAGAGAGACTGAGAGACAGACTAGAGCCTTTGCTGTTGTTCTGCTGCCCTGTTTGGTTAGCTGCCTCTGTCACCATTTTGTTGCTGTTCTGCTGCCATGAACCGGATGCTCTCTGTCCTGTTCCATTCAGCCTTGGGCCAGCCAAATATGGACTGAAACCTCCAGTAACTGTGAGCTAATAAACCTTTCCTTCCTTCAGTTTGAGTGTTGGGTATTTCTCCCAGCAAAGAGTAAAAAGTAACTAAGACAGTCATCTATAAATAATGATAATTTAACGTGTTCCTTTTCCTATCACTTTTATGTCATTTCTTTCTCTTGTCTAATTGTGCTGGCTGAAGTTTCCAGGGCTATGTTGAACGAAAGTGTATATGTTGAACATCATTGTTTTGTTTCTGACTTTAGAGAAAAACTTTTTGTCCATTTAGTGTGATGTTGGTTGCTGGTTTGTCATAGTTAGCTTTTATAAGATTGAGTTAGAAAATGTCTACTCAAATTTTCTGTATTTTTTTTTTTATCATGAATGGGTGCTGGCCTTTGTCAACAGCTTTTTTGTATCTATTAATACAATCATATGATTTTTGTCCTTCACTCAGTTAATAATGTGCATAACTTTTCTTGATTTACATATGTTAAACTACACCTATATCCCCGGGATGAATCCCACCTGGTAATGGTGTATAATCTTCTCAATGATTCACTACATCCTGTTTGATATCATCTTATTAACAACTTTTGTTCTTTAGTGAGATGGCCTGTAATTCTCTTTTTTAATTACGCCTTTCTCTAGTTTTGGTATCAGGCTAATGCTTGTTTCCAGGAATGAACTTAAGAGTTCTTTTTCCCTTTCAATTTCATTAAAGAATTTGAGACATGGTGGTTATCTTCTTTAAATTTCTTGTACACTTGAACAGCAAGTCAGTCAGGTCCTGGGCATATTTTTTGATGGGTTTTTAATCACATATTTGACTTCATTGATGATACCCATTGTTTTTTAGAATTTTTATATCCTTTTAGTTTGGCTTTGATAATTCATATATATCTAAGAATCTGTTAATTTCTTCTGCATTTTCTATCTTATTAGAACCAAAGTAGATATGGATGTGCTTATGTGTAACTCATGAAATTCATTTAATTCATGAAACTATTACATTTTTGCTATTATTGTTTGTCAAGAAAGATTCTATGATGAAATTTCATTTGTATAAAATTACTAAGTATATTTGTACTATGTTCCTAAAAGCATTGAAGAAAATGATCTAGAAGATTATCTGTGTCAATACTTTATTTTTTTAATTTTGAAATTCTTTTTCTTTTTAAAGTTTATTGGGACAGTTTAGATATACATAATGATCATATTAATCATAGGGAATTTATGCCTTTATATGATATATAATGATTTCTCTGTATTCCCAATCCACTCTCCTTCTCCATTTAAAAATCTTTATTTCTATTTTATCTTTCTATCACTTTTTCTTTTCCATTTCTTCCTTTTCCCCTCACCTCTCCATCCAAATTGTCTTTCCTTTTGAAAATTTTATCCTATCTCATTATATCTATTATACAATTTTATCTTTATTTAGTCTTTCAGTTTCTCATGCCAGGGATACAATGTGATATTTATACATGTGTGTCAAACTTATTTCACTTAGGAGTATGATCTCAAGGTACATTCATTTACCTAGAAATAGCTAAAGTTGATTCTTCTCTATGGCTGAATGATACTCTATTTTGTAAAAAGTAAGTAAGTAAGTAAGTAAATAAATAAAATTAAAAATCTTTAAAAGATGGATTAATTTTTGTCTACGATGGTCATGTAGGTTGTTTCCAAGATTTGCTTATTACAGAAAGTCCATATATATTGTTGCAGTATAATGTTTCTAATCATCCTAGGAAAATAATCAGAAGGGGAACAACTGGGACAAATGGGACCTCCAATTCTAGTTTTTCTTTGAGAAATATCCACACAGATTTAATCAATGGGAGAAGAAAATTTGAAAAAAAGGAGGATTTACTCAGTGGTTACGTTAGCTTACACTCCCAAAACTGTGGGAAAAGGGTTCCATTTCCCCTAGTGCCCCTCCAGCATTTGTTTGTGATAGCCATTTGTTCAAGAGTGAGAAAGAATCTCAAAATTGTTTTAATTTGCATCTTTCAAGTGACTGATGTTGTTGAATTACAAGATGGAGACAGCTACAAACAGGATATGGGAAAAAATAATTTAAAATCTGCAAGATGATGAAAAGATGAATAATATGTGATTAATATGTATTAACAAGAAAGGAGTCAACATAAATGATATAAAAAGAATATGGGTAGAAGTAATAGCAGAAAACTTAACAAATATGAGAAAACAACCTGACATTCAGATCACTGAAGCATACAGAACTCTGGAGCATACAGAACTCTAAATGACATCAACACAACTAAGAACACTCCCAGTTGTATAATACTCAAGATCACAGAAATCCAACAGAAGAATAATATACTAAAAGCCAACAGAAAAAAAAAAAAATAAAAAAACAGATCACATTTAAGGGAAAACCCATCTGAATAACAGCAGATTTCTCTTCACAAACCATGGAGTCGAAGAAGATCATGGATCATGGAGTGCTTCAATTCCTCTTTGAAAATAAATTCCAGCCCAGATTGCTATACCCTGCACAACTCTCAAGTTTAATAGATACGTGAAATACTTCTATGAAAAAGAATAACTAAACAAATTTGCAATGACAAAGCCAAGCTTACAGATTACTAGAGTATATTTTAAGGAAAGATCAAAATGAAAGAAACTCCACAAATGAGAAGAGAAAGAACTCATCAAATAGGGCAACCAATTAAAAACAGGAGAAAATGAAGAAAAGAATAGTAAGGTAAAAAACATAATAAACATAAGCCAAAACATTTCAATTATGAACATCAATGTAAGTAGACTTAATCCTCAAAAATAAAGAAATAGACAGGCACAGTGGATCAGGAAACAAAATCCAACACTATGCTGTATACAAGAAACACATACAAATCATAAAGAAATTCATAGACTGAAAGTCAAAGGATAGAAAACAATCCTACATGCCCCCAAACCTCAGAAAAAGCAGGCACAGCAATCCTGTTTGCAGATTGTCTGAACTCCAAACCAAAACTGAACAAATAAAGTAAAGACAGTCATTACATACAGGTCAAGGGAGAAATTGAAGACAAAGAGGTAACACACATAAATATATACACATCCAATATGAGTCTCTCACCGATACAAGACAAATCTCAATGTTCATGAAAAATCTAATATCCAATACTACAATCTTAAAGGGGACCTAAACAGCATTTGATCTGCAAAAAATAGGTCAACCAGACAAAAAAATTAGCAAAGAAGTAGCATAACTTAGAACAATTGGACTTTGTGGACATATACAGAGTGTTCCACCAATCCACTTCTGAATGTACATTTTTTTCAGCTGCACATGGGACACTGTCTAAATAGACCACATACTAGTCCATAGATCATGCTTAAGTATATGCAAGAAAACAGAAATTATCCCATGGATATTATCTGACCACAGTGCAATGAAACTGGAAATAAATGACAAAAGAAACCACAAAAAATACAAAAATTCATGGTAATTATATAACACCCTCCTCAACAACCAATGGGTTGCAGAGGAATTTAAACAATATCTACAAATTAATGAAAATTCAAACACAACCTACCAGAATTTATTGAATGCAATAAAAGCAGTTTTTAGAGCGAAATTTGTAGCTCTGAGCTCACACATTAAGAAAATAGAGCAGGAAAAAATAAATACTCTAATGCTTCTTTTAGATCATCCAGATAAAATAAATACCCTAGTGCTTTCTCTTAGATCAAACCCACAGCCCAAGCACAGGAGAAAATTATAAAAATTAGAGAAGAAATTAAGTCCATCCAGGCAAAGAAACAATACAAAGAATTAATGAATCAAAAGCTAGTTCTTTCAAAGATTAAAAAAAAAACAAAACAAAACTGATGAACCCCTAAGTAACCTCAGCAAAAAGAGGAAAGAAAAAACTCACATTCAAGCAACAAGGAATGAAAAGGGTGAAGTTACCACAGACCCAGTGGAGATCCAGAAGATCATGAATAACTACTTTGAGAATCCTTACTCTCACAGAATTGAAGACACAGATGAAATGGACAGATTCCAACAAAGGTCGACTTTAGCAAAATTGAATCCAGAAGGTATAAGAACTTTTAATAACCCATAGCAGCTAATGAAATACAAAATGTAATACAAACCCTACCAACAAAGAAAAGTTCAAGTTCTAATGGATTCACAACCAAAATCTATAAGATATTTACAAAAGATATAACCCCAGTTCTCCTCAAACTCTTCAATGAAATTGAAAAGAAAACAATCCTTCCAAAACCATTCCTAGAGGCAAGTAGGTACTGATAAGAAAACGCGAGAAAAATGCAACTAAAAAAGGAGAACTAAGGCCAATGTCTCTCATGAACATATATGCAAAAATCTTCAATATGATCCTCACAAATAGAATCATGATCAGGTAGGATTCATCATAGGAATGCAAAGATGCTTCAATATATGCAAATCTACAAACATAATATGCTATATCAATAGAGCCAAATGCAAAAAACAAATAATCATCTCACTTGATGCAGAAAAGGCTTTTGACAAAGTCTAACACTCATTCATCCTCAAAGTTCTACAAAAAATTGGAATAGATGGCCTCTACCTCAATTTGATAAAGGGGAGCTATGACAACCTAACAGCTAACATACTTCTTTTTTTTTAATTTATTTATTTTTTTCTTGTTTCAGAGCCTTTGTTTGTTTATTCACTCATTTTTATGGCCGGCTCCACCCGCCCCGAGGGCAGGGCTGGCGAAGCATGTGGTGCGGGGGATCGAACCGCGGTCCCTGAAGCTGCCCAAGCTTTCCCCAGCAGGCGCTTTAGACCACTGAGCATACTTCTGAATGGGGAAACTGGAAGTCTTTTACTCTCAGATCTGGTACAGACAAAGATGTCCTCTATCACTGGATAGCTCTTGAAACATTAGCTATAGCCATTAGACAAGAGAGAGAAATAAAAGGAATAAGAATAGGTATAGAAGAAGTTAAACTATCATTATTTGCTGATAACATGATAGTCTACTTAGAAGACCCAAAAAATTCCACCAAGAAGCTACTAAAATTAAAATGCAAATTCAGCAGCATAGCACAATATAAAGTCAACACCCGAAAATCAATTTCATTCCTCTACACAGATAACAAATACACTGAGAGAGAAATCACAGAAAACAATATCTTTTACAATAGCACCAAAGAAAATTAAATACTTGGGAATTAGCCTAACTAAAGAAGTAAAAGACCTTTTCAATGGAAACCACAGTACTCTAAAAAAAGAGATCCTATAGGATTTCAGAAAATGGAAAGATATTCCCTGCTCCTGAATTGGAAGAACAGCACTGTGAAGATGACCATACTCCCTAAATTGTTATACAGATTTAGTGCAATCTCTGTCAAAATATCATCAACATACCTCAAAGACCTGGAGAAATCATTCCTATAAATTATTTGGAACAACAAAAACAATAGAATAGCAAAGAAGAGACCCAACCACACCGCTGGTAGCCGAGCCCGCGCGCCCAGCGCGGGTAAGCTCCCTGCGCCCCTCTGCCCCGCCTCTGCGCTCCTGCGACTAACTTCCTGTTCCAGCCCAGACCCAAATCGCACCGCTGGTAGCCGAGCCCGCACCCCGGCTGGGTCAGGATCCTTGGCCTGCCTTCCCCTCCCCCGCTCCCCCCCTCTCCCCTGAATTTTTTTTTTTTAACCCCTCCAGCCCAAGAACCGAACCCATCAAATATCTCGTTTGGCAACCGATCTGGTCCATGTGCCTACCAGGACTACTCAATCCCAAAGCTCCATCTCCACCTACAGACCACATCTGCCGGGATTCACAAAAGCTAGCAGCCAGAGCTCCAACACAGAGTCAGAAACCTCTGTAGAGGAACCAGCTTGGAATCCCCAGAATAAACGCTCATAGACACAGCATAACACCACCAAAGTGCAGAGGTCGCTTCCATACAAAATGATAACAACAAGGAGTAGGAGGCAATCTCAGGACCCGTGCCCACCCAAACCAAATACAGAAGACACTATCATGGAAGAAAATGAGAATTATACAGATGAAACCTCTGAATTGGTAGCCTCTGAGGCAGACACACAAGTGCAGAAACTTATAGAGCAACTGAGATCAGAGATAACATCTGAAGTAAAAAAAGAAATACATGAAGTGGAAAAACGGCTGGAGAAATGTATAGAGAACATCAGAGCAGAAATAATATCTAAAGTTGACAAAGACATGCCTAAATCAATAGCAGCCCAAGTAGAGGAACAACTACACAAAAGTAGAAAAGAGAACAGAACACAAATAATTTCTGTATTAGAGAGAGAAAGGATAACCATAATGACAGACTTCAATAATATTAAAGAAGACATTGATAAAAAATTAGAGGAGAATAGAAAAATGATGGACTCCCTGACGGAGCAATATAGGAAAGACATAGATCGCATGAAAGAGTTTCAAAGAGATATACAAGAAAATAAAACCTCGATCACAAGTTGGCAGAGCTGAATGAACGAAAATGAAGATAGAGTTTCCAACCTTGAAGACACAGTTGCAGCCAGTGAAAGACTAAGAAAGGATCTTTTAAAAACAACCAGAATGCAGGAAAAAATAATTCAACATCTGCAAGACCATGCAAAAATGAACAAGGTGAGATTAATGGGAATCAATGAGAAAGAAGGAGTCAATACAAATGATATAAAAAGAATTTTGGCAGAAGTAATAGCAGAAAACTTCCCAAATTTGAGAAAAGAATCAGACATTCAGGTAACTGAAGCCTACAGGTCCCCAAATAACATCAACCCAACTAAAAACACTCCAAGACATATAATAGTCAAGATACCAGAAATCCAGCTGAAGAATAATATACTAAAAGCTGCTAGAGAAAAGAAACAGATCACATTTAAAGGAAAACACATCCGAATAACAGCAGATTTCTCTTCACAAACCATGAAGTCAAGAAGAGCATGGAGCAGAGTGCTTCAAGTCCTCCATGAAAACAATTTTCAGCCCAGACTATTGTACCCGGCAGAACTCTCCTTCAAGTCTGAGGGAGAAGTGAAATATTTCCATAACAAAGAACAGCTGAAGAATTTCATGACATCAAAACCAGTGCTACATAATATTCTAACAAATATTTTCGAAAGGGACCAAAATGACCCGAATTCAACAAATGAGAACAGAAGGATCCCACCAAATAGAGTAACCAACTAAAAATAGGAGGAAAAATTGGGAAACACTAGCGAATAAGAGTCATTTGAGCCATAAGTCAATACATTTCAATTATAACCATCAATGTAAATGGACTCAATTCTACAATCAAAAGAAGTAGACTTTCAGAGTGGATAAGGAAACAGGGCCCAACAATATGCTGCATACAAGAAACACATTTAACCCATAAAGAAACTCATAGGCTTAAAGTTAAAGGTTGGAAAACAATACTACATGCTCCAGCACCTCAAAAAAAAGCAGGGGTAGCAATCCTCTTTGCAGACAGTCTAAACTTCAAAAAAGCCTGATCAAACAAAATAGAGAAGGCCACTACATGCTGGTTAGGGGAAAAATTCATGATGAAGAGGTAACACTCATAAATATGTATGCACCCAACATGGGAGCAGCAAGCTATACAAAACAAACCTTAATGGACCTGAAAAATCTCATACCCAATACTACAATCTTAACAGGAGACCTCAACACTCCCTTATCCGAAAAAGATAGGTCAAGCAAACAAAAAATCAGCAAAGAAGTGGCAGAACTGAATCAGAACTTGAAACAATTGGACTTAGTGGACATATACAGAGTGCTCCATCCAACCACCTCAAAATACACATTCTTCTCAGCTGCACATGGGACATTTTCTAAAATAGATCACATATTAGTCCATAGATCATGCTTAAGTAGAGGCAAGAAAACAGAAATTATCCCATGCATTTTATCTCACAACAGTGCAATCAAATTGGAAATAAATGATGAAAGAAACCATAGGAATTCCAGGACTACATGGAAACTAAGCAGCACTCTTCTCAACAACCAATGGGTCACAGATGAAATTAAAGAAGAAATAAAACAGTATCTACAGTTTAATGAAAATTCAAACACAACCTACCGGAATTTGTGGGACGCAATGAAAGCAGTTCTCAGAGGTAAATTCACAGCTCTGAACTCATACATTAAGAAAATAGAACGGGAACAAATAAACAATCTTACACAACACTTAAACCGACTAGAAGCGGAAGAACAAACGAAATCCAAAGCCCGAAGGCGGGAGGAAATTATAAAGATTAGAGCAGAAATCAATTCAATTGAGACAAAGAAAACAATACAAAAAATTAATAAATCCAAATCCTGGTTCTTTGAAAGATTAAATAAGATTGATAAGTCCCTAGCTAACCTCATCAAAAAGAGGAAAGAAAGGACTCAAATTCAAGCAATAAGGAATGAAAAGGGTGAAATTACTACAGACCCAGCAGAGATACAGAGAATCATAAATAGTTACTTTGAGAATCTCTACTCTCACAGAATTGAAGCCACAGATGAAATGGAC
>PVJA010041776.1:0-17681 GCA_004027025.1 Myocastor coypus | reverse complement strand
CCTTGAGAATGCACCAAACAGAACCCAAAACTCTTGAAACAGCTTGGGTTCCGTTACTCCTGAAGAGACTCAGGGAACAGGAGCATGTTGTGTTGTCTCAACAAGTTTCAGGCCATAAGAAATGGTGGAGTTGGGACCATGTCCAAATGTAGATTTCCTAGGACAGCTTCCACCTGCATGGTCTCTAAGCTATTAAGCCTAGGATCCCAAAGGTGATGCCAGATAGCCCAGAGCAAGGACAGTGTGAATCCTCTCCCTTCTTTCTTAGTTTTTAATTTTGTTGCATTTTCTTAAAACACTTTCTTTCTCAGTTGACTGTTTGGATAATTCATTTCAGCTTTTCTTTTATTGTTTAATATGTGTAAAATTCTGTATCTTAATACTAAGGATCAGGGCCCAGCAGGATGGCTCAGCGGTCTAAAGCGCCTGCTTAGGAAAACTTAGGCAGCTGCAGGGACTGCGATTCGATCCCCGGCACCACATGCTGTACCAGCCCTGCCCTCAGGGCAGGCTGAGCCGGCCACAAAAATAAATAAATAAACAAACAAAACTTCTGAAACAAGAAAATTAAAATAAAATAAAATAAAATAAAATGAAATAAAATAAAATAAAATAATTCTTTAAAAAAAAACTAAGGATCATGTTTTCTGCTATTGCTGTTCTCACAAATTTTAATACGCAGGGCATCTGCTGTCAGTCAGTATATAATGCCATGTACTTTCATTATGAGTTATTTTACTCATGTATCTTTCAGAGTAAATATTTAGTCTGTTTGCCTATTATTTTGTATTGTCTCTCATTTGAAGAAAAATTATTTGTGATTCCAGGGATGTCTGGATTTTGCCATATGCCGGGCAACTCTTTCACCCTCGGCCCAGCTGGACTCTTATTGTAGTATTGATTTATATTTGTAGTATTTTTGAGAATGTAGAATACATTATATTAAAGATTTACCACAGATCTCCCAACTCTATCCCTTCCTTAAATGTGTAACCTGCTTCGTTAATAACATCCCCTCTCAGAGTGATACATTTCACATAATTGGCAGACATGCAAGAACACATCTTTACCATCCAAAATCCATAGTCTGCCTTAGAGTCACTGTTGTTGTGGCTCAAACTATTGCTTTGGGTGAATGTACAATGTTAGGTATCTACCATTCTGGTGTCATGCAAAGTATTTCCACTGTACTAAAAATTCTCTGTGCTTGAGACTGGGCATGGTGGCGCAAGCCTGTAATCCCAGCTATGGGAAGCCTGTAACAGGTGAATCACTATGAATCCAATCTAATAGTAAGACCCTGAACACACTGTAGACCCTTCCCTAAAAATCAAAAACTGAAAAATCTCTGTGCCTAAAATTCATGCCTCTCTCCTTAGCTACCACTACATTATTGTTTTTTTCTGGTACTGAGGATCAAACTCAGGACCTTACACTTGCCAAGGAGGCACTTATGCCACTGGGCTATCTCTTCAACTACTACTATGTTTTCCATGTTTAGATTCCTGAAAACCATTGAACTTTTTACTGTCCTCAAAGTTATGTCTATTCCAGAATCCTAATTAATTCCGCTTTCATGCTTCAACTTAACAAACAGAACTTTGGAATCTATGCAAATTTAGAGTGATTACTATTGGAAGTACTATTAAAGTGAACAAAAAGCAAAAGCAAAAAAAAAAAAAAAACCAGCTAGTGGGGCCCAGCAGGATGCTTCAGTGGTCTAAAGCGCCTGCTTAGGAAAGCTTAGGCAGCTGCAGGGACCACGGTTCGGTCCCTGGCACCACATGCTGCACCAGCCCTGCCCTCAGGGCAGGCTGAGCTGGTCATAAAAATAAATAAATAAACCAACAAAACTTCTGAAACAAGAAAAAAACAATAAATTAAATTTAATTTTAAAAATAAATGGCTCAGTGGTCTAAAGCGCTTGCTTGGGAAAGCTTGGGCAGCTTCAGGGACCGCGGTTCGATCCCCGGCACCACATGCTGCGCCAGCCCTGCTCTCGGGGCGGGCTGAGCCGGCCATAAAAATAAGTGAATAAACAAATAAATGTTCTAAAAATAAATAAATAAATAAATAAATAAATAAATAAATAAACAAAAGTTCTGAAACAAGAATAAATAAATAAATAAATAAATAAACAAACAGCTAGCTATGTGGTAAGAATAAGTACCAAAGTAGGCTCAGTTGCAGCCAATGTTAGGGCAGAAGTGATCTGGCAAGACAGCAGGAAGCAGCGCTCAGGTCCCACTGGAAACATCAGCCTCGCAGAAGGCAGGGCAGGGCAGCTCAGGGCTCACTGTGCACTCAGCAAGTCCCAGGGGGAGGCGCTGTGGGCCTACTGCACTGCGCCACTGCAGTAAATGCCTCCCACTCTACAGGACAGCTGAGAAGGCCGGGCTGCTAATTTCTAGCAGGTTTTTGGAAAGCAGCAGTTAATGTTTAAATTGTTACTTTGACCAGCTCTCAGTGCTAATATTTGTAATCTGAGCAACTACACTGAGGACAGCAACGTGCGATATAACAACCATGGCTGAGTATCTTTCATCTTGTTCTTTAAATGTGTACTGTCTCTAATGGCTCATCTATCACTACTATAGTCTCTTTAGTATAAATTTAAAATAAAAAGCAAAATAGACCAGGGAAAATAAGGTTTATTGAAAGGAAGAGTAAATGTTTAATGTATAGATCAGACTTGCATATCTATATCTGGTAGTCTGAGCAACAAACTGGATGATAATAATATGTCATGTAGCAACCATTGTGTGCACTCCACTTTTATTCTGAAATTCTGTACCATTTGTACTATCTTATATTGCTTTTTTGATGTCTTTCTTCTTGTTATTTCTTCCAGTATTTTTTGTTTTTCCTCCTTAAATTAAAATTCCCACAACTTCTACTGAAAGTATACTTCACTTTTATTAGTACACATTTTCAGCATTAAGTGATTGCATCCATCATGGGGAGTCGGGATAAGTACCTGTCACATTTTAATTTTTTATTTCTCCTTTTCCTCCCTTCTTTTTCCCTTTATCTCTTAATACCATCCTCATTTACAGAAATTTTCTTATCTCCCACTTTCTGGTTATCTATCGTTTATTTTCCACTTTCATTTATTAAGTTATTTTTTAAACGATAGCATTACTTTTGCAAAGGTAATAGCTGAGGATCACAAAATTTCCCAAAACTGAAGAACTGTTTAGTTTTCTTACCTAAATGTTTCCCTAAATAAAGAATCTCTATGCATAAGTTGCAGAATTAGAGTAGTCATAACTCTTCCACCTCAGCCTGACAGATCCACCCTTGGGGGTGGAACGGGCGCAGCATGTGGTGCCAGGGGCTGAACCATGGTCCCTGCAATTGCCTAAGCTTGCCTAAGCAGGCGCTTTAGACCACTGAGCCATCTCATTGGTCCCCTAGCAAATCTTTACCAAGCCCAAACACCAGTGCCTGTTCTTTCTTGCTTTTCTACTACCAACTTCGCAAAGGCCTGAACTTATAAAACTTTCAATTAGTTTCCTTTTGTGTCTGAGGGCCATTCTTATACTGGTAAGAGCATATGGTATTTGGAGGTGCACAACAGGACCATCATAGTAAGCCTGTTATTAGTTCTGAGGTCTCAGCTCCTGCTCATCTTCCTTAGTAAAGGATGAACTCATTAACAGCCATTCTTTACTAAGCAGTTTCTTCTTTCTCTGGCTGGAATCTGGGTTTCCAGGCTTTCAACAGCCCACCTATGTGGCTCCAACAAGTATGGAAAAGCGACATTTTAATGTAGTACTTTGAAAAATTTAGGAACCAGAGGAAAAATGGCACTATCACTGGCTTTAGTAGCCAATTAAGAGTGTTAAGTTAAATAAAATTATCAGTTGTGACCTTTAAAAAACCAGTCAAACTCAGTATGTTCCATCACTTACTGGATAATAATGTATTTCATGACTATTATGTACCAGCGAACTTTGAAGATAGAGGAATAAGCAGAACTGATAAATCTCCCTGACCTTGGTTAGCTACACTGAGTGGAGACAGAGTTTTAAGGATATATGTGAGTCATCAATGAATGGTGGTCATTTCTGGCCATGATAAATGGATAATATGATTTATGTCAACTGAAGTAAACCTGAGGTCAAGGAAATCCTCACTGGGAGAGTAGTCTACTGTTTGAGTAACAGCCTGGAGGCAGCAGCTCTGAGTGGGCTGGAAGTTCCAGGCAGCACTGGGGTTGAAGCCTGTTTTTTTAATGTTTGTTTGTTTGTTTGTTTGTTTGTTCCTTACTTAGTACAGGGTCTACAGGGTCTCACTACATTGGTTGGACTCACAGTGATTCTCCTGTTTTTAGCTTCCCAAACGCTGGAATTACAGGCGTGTGCCACCATGCCCACTGTCAATCACCATCTCAGCGCACCCCAGGGGAGGGGCCGACACAGCACATCAGAGATCAAACCCTGGCCGCTGCACTCTGCTGAAGCAGGTGCTTTAGTCCACTGAGCTATCTGGCTGGCCCTGGAGCCTATATTTTTAGTTGACTCAGTATTAATTAAAATTATATAGAAGCCAGGGTAGGAACCATCTCAGTTACTCTTCTCTCGCCGCTGGTAATAAAGACCCAAATGAAGGAAGGAAGGCTTTATTCAGCTCACAGTCAGTGGAGATTTTAGTACCTACTCAGCTGCCTGCATGGTAGAAAGCAGCAGTTCAAGACAACAGCAGAGGCCAAAGAGCAAGGGGTGGGGGGATTTGTAATGCAAATTACCTGGCCCAGGGCAGATGCAGCCCCCACACCCACAATAATTAAGCATGAATTTCAGAAGCCACCCTGTTACTACATGAGGCTACAGGGGGACACCTAGACACAAAGCATAACAAGAGTAGAGTTGGTAGTGACAACCACTATGGCCAGGTCATGGGAAGAACATTGCAGTGAACAGGGAAGCAAGGAGGAGGTACTGAAAGCCTGAGGAGTTCATCTTGCCTGCCCCTCCCCAGAGTTCTCACCTCCCAGAAATCAGAAGCTTGAAAAAAAAAAAAAAATATGCTCAGTGCCAGTATATTAAGCACAGAAGCTACTAGTAAGGTATCATGATTATGTTTGCTGTCCTTTCCATAATGACAGTTATTCATTTGATGTCTAGTCCTTCTTACACAGAGACAACTTCATTATTTGATTACTAGGTTGTTTTATTTTATTTTTTCTCATACTACTGTTGAAGGTATGGCTTTCCTAAAATGCTTACAACTGATATGGTATCCTAGTTACAGTAGTACAAGTAGCAGTACTAATATTAGCAGCTGAGACTTAAAAATTACAAACTTTTATAGCTAATGGTTTTCTACTTTAGACAATAGGAGCAAACACTATAGCTATATGACAAAACAGATCATAAGTTGGGAATCTGTATGTAAAATAGTTTCCCTGAGTTCTGTCTGGACACCTCCCACAAACGTGGAATCCTCATGACAGTTCACCCGACTTCTCTCCTGAAGCCTCCGTGCTTCTGGCCTGGATTCCTCTAGTCAAGCCCTTAGCCTATGCTGCTCCTGGGTTCCAGGCGCCAGAGCTTGTGGCCTGGCCCAGTGGTCCTTGTCGTAAGGAGTCCATATTCCCGGAGCCAGTGGTTTGGCTCCACCTGCTGGTCCACGCTGTGAGGAGTCTGGGCTTCTTTGGCCCTGCCTGCTGCTCTGCTGTAGTAGTAGTTTCTCATTTGATCTTTCACATCTGTTAAAAATTTTTCTTCTGTAGGTGCTGCCTCCACATTGGATGCATATATATTTGTAGCTACTATCTCCTCCTTTTGAAGTTTTGCCCTAACAAGTATATATATATATATATATATATATATATATATATATATATATATTTTAAAAAGTATATAGTAATCTTCTTTATCTCTGAGTCATTTTTGATATTGTCAGCAATAAGAATAGTTATCCCTGCTTGTTTTCTGGGTTCCTGTTGCATGGAGTACTGCTTTTCTATCCTTTCACTTTCAGTCTATGAATTTAATTTTGAGTTAAATGAGTTTTTTGGAATATTTAAAATTTTATTTTAAAGAGTAAAAATAGCAGAAACAAAGATAGAAAGAGTAACAAGCAAGAGTACATACAGTACAGAATTTCAAAACAAGAACAAAAATTAAACAATGATTGTATTACATATTTTCATTATCAAATCTGCTTAGATTAATAGATATAGGTATATAAGATTGGTCAAACAATTACACATTAACACTTTCAATAAACCTTCATTTTTACATGTTTCTTATCTACAAGGTATTGGTGGATTTTTTTTTTTTTTGTCTTTTTGAGACAGGGTCTCACTATGCAGTTCAAGCTGGCCTTGAGCTCACTTTTGTAGCCCAGGCTGGTCTCGAACTTGTACCGATCCTCCTGCCTCAGCCTCCCAAGTGCTGGGGTTACAGGCATGTGCCATGGTGGATTTTGTTTCTTAATCCACTCCTGTAGTCTGGTTCTTCTGATTGGTGAACTGGGGCCGTTTACACTGATGGTTATAACTGCTATGTATTGGCTTATCTTTGTCATGTTATTTTCCTGTTAGAGTTCTGTACTTTTCCCCTCATTTAAATTACTTCTTCTGTTTGGTGGTTCCTTTCTGTTGTCCTTGTGAAGCTGTAATTGTTTCTTTCTCTTTCTAGAATATCTATCAGTGCTCTATGTACAGTTGGTCTGATGGTCATGAATTTCTTCGCTTGTTCTTTGCAATGTAGATTCTTATCTTGCCACTGAGTGTAATAGATAGTACTTCAGGATACATCAGTCTGGGTTGGAAGTTATTTTCTCTCAGAACCTGAAATATTTCACTCCAAATTCTTCTTGATTTGATATTCTGCGCTGACAAATCTGCTCTAATTAGAATGGCCTTTCCACGGTAGGTAACCTGTGTTTCTCTTTAACAGCTATTCATGTTCTATTAGATTGCTGAGGTTTTTTTTAAATTTCTTTCTGTTTTATTTTACAACTTAATTAATAGCAAACTGACATGACAAACTTACAGTACAAAAAGACAAACCCTAACACTAACATTTAACTGTAAACTCTACCTCGAACCCCAAAAACCAACCCCTACCCCAACCAAAACCCTAACCCCTAAACCTAAACCCCTAATCATCCAACCTTAACCCTAACCACTAATTCTTATCCCTTAACCCTAACTACTAACCCCTAACCCTAGCCCTAGTCCTGGCCCTAGTCCTAACCCTAAGGCCTAACCCTAGCCCTTCTGGTCTCATGACTCTGCCCACTCCCATGCCGAGCTTACTTCTTGTCATATGACTCCCCCTCATCCAGTCCTAACTCCCTTATATTCATATGACTCCATCCCATCCCATTGTCTCCTCCAGTCATGTGACTCCCCTTTTCCCATCCCAAGTTAAAAATCTGGTCATGTGGCTCACCCCCATCATGACTTCCCTTATGCTCTCCTGACTCTGCCCAGTCCTATCCCCAGCTCCCTTCTGGTGACATGACTTGCCTCCCCTGTGCCGTCCTGAGCATCCTTCTTGTCACATGATTCTCCCACCCTCCCATCCCCAACTCCCTTATGGTCACGTGACTCCCCCCAACATCCTGAGCTCCCTTCTGGGCATGTGACTCCCCCCCATCCCATCCGAAGCTTGCTCTGGTCACGTGATTCACCCCATCTGGAGCTCCTTTCCAGTCACATGACTCACCCTGTCCATATTCATTGGGTGTTTTCTTTGTTTCTTTCCTCACCAACTCATAACATACCAGTGGCGTGCAACGTGGGGCATGGAAGACAATCAGGAGTGAGTTAAGAGATGCCTGACTGCATGGGAAAATAAGACCCAGAGTAGGCAAGACCACAGGAAAAAGCTCAGAGTAATGGGAAATTCCACTTTAGTAGAAAATGAGTCTGTCCATGTTATTAGGACATTACTCAGAGGAGTAGGAGTAAAGGTGAAACCAAAGAATTTTTAAAAAGCATTGTTATTGGTTTCGGCCCAAGGGAAAGGCTGCTTTAAACTTAAGAGTTTCGAAACAAGTTATGAGAACGCTGTGTCATGCTCACCAAAATGAGCAACCAATTCCTCTTCATGTACGGTCTCTTTGCAGTTTAATTTCCTTAGCTTTGGAATCTTTGCAATCAGACTCAGAAGAATCTAAGAAATATTTAAATAGGTCAGCTTTAAATGCTGTTACCGCTAAACCTCAAGAGCAGCTTATGTGCAAATGTGAGTCTGCACACGAGACCTTTTTAAGACCTTTGCCTTCCTCACTCTCAAATGTGACTATGGTTCACAATTATGATAAAGTTGAACACCCTCAAGACTCCCTACATGAAGGCACTCCCTGGCATACCAAGAGCGCTGGTTCTTTAAATTTCTCGATGCTTTATAGTGGGAATGAATCTAACAAACTGAACCCTAAAAAGATGTTTATGCCATTCCAAACCACCTCCTCAGAATCTGAGGATTTGGAGGATGTAGAACAAAAGGAAACTAAGAATAAGATATGTGAGCTGCGAGCTGAGGTAAGGCAATTATCACAATTGATTTCTAAATTGATTGAAAGAATGGAGGTATCTACCCCTGTAGTTCCTCCATCCACATTCACAAAAATTCAGCCCCTACCACCATCTTTTAACCCTTCTGTTCCTACATATGAGGAAATAAAGGAAGCCCCCATAAAAGTTTATAGAAGTGTGATATCTCAGGCTCTTATGCAAGGGAGACAACAGGGAGATCCTGAAGCTTATTCTGCCCCATCCATCGGGTATTTTTCCTACAGTGGCTCAACAATACCCACCAAATGCTCAATTTCCCCAAGGGTATGTACAGTGGGAACACCAACCTCTGGCATTCAAGGTTATTAAAGATTTAAAGCAGGCTGTTGCGGCCTATGGTATTCATTCAACCTATGTGATTGGATTAATACAACCTATGTGATTTGCTAATACAAGGATTAGCAAATGAGCATAGATTAATTCCTCATGATTGGGAAGTTTTGTGCCATACAGTTTTAGAACCCAGCCAATATTTGCAACATAGAACTTGGTGGAAAGATAAAGCAGATATTCAAGAGAGGATCAACAGGGGAACAGCACCCCCTAGTTAATGTTTCATCAGATCAACTCACTGGGTCAGGGGCCTGGCTTGGTATCCAAGCCCAATTGCAATATGGTGATGTGGCTATTGTGCAAACCGGTATTTGTTGCTTGAGAGCATGGGAGAAAGTGGAAAGGCCAGGGGATGCTCAAAAGTCACTTGCTAAGGTTCTCCGATCTAATAAAGAAACATGTAGATTTTGTCTTACAATTAAGGGAAGCTATACACAAAACAGTGAGAGCACCAGATCTGAGGGATTTATTGTTTCAGACTTTGTCTTTTGAGAATGCAAATACTGAATGTCAAAAAGTTCTGGGTCACTTAAAAGCACGGGATGTATCATTGAAAGAATATATTAAGTCCTGCACTGATATTGACTCAGAGCTATACAAAGCTAATTTATTGGGAGCTGCCTTACAGTTTTTATCTTAAACAAAATCATACCAAATGGGGGCTGGAGAGATAGCTCCTTGGCACAAGTGCCTGCCTGACAAGTACAAGATCATAAGTTCGAACCCTGCTCCCGGAAAAAAAAAAAAAAAAAAAAAAAAATCATACCAAATGTTTTAAGTGTGTGCAAAAATGGGTCCTATGAGAAAAGATTGCAGAAATAAACAAGATAAAAAGAAAAAAGGAGAAAAGAGTAACAAGACTGCTCCCAGACTTTGTCTGAGATGTGGAAAAGGTAAACACTTGGCTAATGAATACTGCTCCAAACTTGATAAACATGGCCAACCCTCACAATCTCAGAGAAGCTGTGGAAGGGGCCTATCATCCAGGGGCCCAAAGATAAACAATATGGAATACCCGTAATTTCCATTGGCCACCCCAAATTTCAATCAAACCCATGATCACAGATCTTTTCCATGCAACCTCCAGAAGTGGAAGCACAGCTTTAAATCTGATGGCTGCGGAAAATCAGCTTTTGCTCCCTGCTTAAGGAGTCTGCAAAATTAAAACTGGAGTTTTCGACCCTATTCCAAAAGATATCCTAGCACTGATTATAAAAAGGAGTACTATTATTGCCCAAGGTGTATTTGTACATTTGGTAATCTTTAATAGTGGTTATAAAGGAGAAATATTACATATGACATCTAGTACTAAGCCTTTTCAAATTAAAACATCGGCTTATTAAAAATAGAAGTCAGCTTCTCTTTATGCATATTAAACTCATACCGCATTGCCTGTCCCTATTGTTATCAGAGTGACAGGTGACACAGAGTGGCTATGCACAGAGGCCATAGCTACAGGGCAATTGTTCCCTCAAAGCTTTAGGACTATGGGCCCAAGAAAATCCTTTGTAGATGCTAAAACCATTAAGCTGCTGCTAGCCACGAGGCCATCACACCTATGGAGTAAAATCAACCAAAGACAGCCCCAGTGCTAAATGGCTTGCAGGTCTTGTTAGGTGTAGTCAACGCTGTCCATACAAGGGAATCAAAGTTACGGTTCCATCTAACCAAGCGACTGTTTAAACCACACCAAATCCTTACACTAAAGGATTTATTTTTGGTAAAATTTTTAAATTGTTAAAAAGAAATAGTGGACTAAAAAATAAAAACTAATCAAAGGAAAAACATTTTAATGGCTTTCCAAATGCAAATGTTGGTGGCCTCCAGGTAGAGCAGCTACAAAGGTATGAGGCCATTGCCCCAGGATATTTTAAAAGATTACTTAACATTCTCTTCATTCCTAGTTAAATGTGGTTGCTTAAAACTATCCTAAATTAAAGATGGCATTTAAAATAGGGCTTTGATATTTTACAAACAAATATGAAATCACATTTAAAGGTTTAAACAGTTGCTTGGTTTTGACGTCCCATTTAACGAACAAAAGGCCTAGTATGGCCTTCAAAGGGGTTCAAGTTATAACTTCTTCATATTTAAGTCAACTTATGTAACAAAGATATATTGTGCCCCAAACTGTTCAGATGAATCACTGATGATTTTCATACTTCATTTGATAATATTAATTGGTTCCATCTTGATTTGGAACTAATTTCTCTAGTGCTATTGACTGTCATTATCCTTCAGATAAGTTAAAAATGAAAAAATGTATGGCTTACTCTTCTAAAATCTCACCATACAATCAAAGTTCTGTTAAAGAAAGCAAAAGGGGAGTCAATCCTGGCAACTTCACTTGTCAATATGTACTATTAAATTTTTAAACTTTTACAGCAACATGAAGAAAAAACAGGGAAGAAAAAAGGACTATGAAAGGTCCTTAAGAGAGATTTCCACACCAGACTATGGAAGGGACTCAGTCCACTACTAACTTGTGACAAAGGATATGCTTGTGTTTTTCTAAAGAATGCTAAGCAACCTATTTGGATACCAGAGTGTACTGTCAGACTGTACCATGAAGCAGATCTAAAAAACAAGTAATTGCATTGAGGCTATCCCGAAGGCTGACACTAACAACAGTTCTGCAAAGTACTGTATATGGTCCCAAAGTTAATCCTGAGGGGATTTGACCTTGGAAGATACAAAAAATGAATGTTTTGTTATACAGGTCTTGCTTTTACTTGTCCTTGATCACCCAGAAAAAAAAAAAAAAAAGCTTAATTCAATGCATGAAACGCAGAGCTAGATTGATGAGATGAGCTGTAGGAGACTTGGATCAATAGCCTCCAACATTGCAAGCTTCATTAGTGGCCCACTGCAATTGTAGAACATTGGACTGTGCATGCATGTGCTTCCTCTTAGTTCAAAGAGAAGAATTTTCTTTACTTATTTTTTTCTTAGTAACATCAATAGGAAGGTGGGTCATGCCCATACACTGTGCTTTGTAGAATTATTGCGAGGACAATATGCAATGTGTCAACTGTTAAAAAAAGAAAGGGGAAAAGAAAAAAAAAAGTAATGTTTATTGGAACTGTTAATGTTTAATTGTTTGATCAATCTTATATATCTATATCTATTAATCTAAACTGATCTGATGATGAAAATATGTAATATAACCATTGTTAAATTTAAATTTTAAAAAAATTGCAATGAGGCTAGATCCAGCCTGGGGCCTCTTCAAGGAACTCGCCAAATGGAAATCTAAGGTCTAAATAGGTGACAACTAAATGCAATTATAAAATATGCGTATTATAAATAAAAGATTTTATTCCTTCCAATTTTTTCTAATAAGAGATCTCTAATAATTAACAAATAATAAAATCTGACTAGTTCCTTATAAAATTTCTAAAAATTATAATAGAGTTACTATAATTTGGCCAAATGTTTGAATGCACTCTTGATTTTATAAGGGGTTTATGTGTCTGTGTGTTTATGTGTTTGTGTGTCTTTCAGTGAACAACTGTTCCTCTTTTTTTTTTTTTTCTTTTTTGTTTTTCAGCTAGGTGTGGTGGCGCATGCCTATAATCCCAGCACTTGGGAGGCTGAGGCAGGAGGATCAGTGTGAGTTCGAGACCAGCCTGGGCTACAAAAGTGAGCTCAAGTCCAGCCTGAACTGCACAGCAAGACTCTGTCTCCAAAAGACAAAAAAAAAGCAAATATTTTGAAAGAAAAATAGTACCAACTTGTTTCTTGCTATGGTGACTTTGTTGTCACTTCTGGTATTAAAGGTAATTTTAGTTATTGGGTTTACATTCCAAGTCCACCACTCAACAAAGGCATTCACTGGCAGGGTGCTACCCTACCCATATATGTTAATGCACAGTTCCTGATTACCCAGCCTTTATGATGCCCAGGGACCAGCAGTGCCAGCAGAACAAAAAACAGAATTCCATTTTATGGGATTGGAGTAAAAGGCTGTCCTATTTGCTTAAAAACAAGCACAAGAGTCTGGTTATCTATAGTAAATAATAACACTGAGGCAAGGGAGGAAGAAAAGGACTTTTTCTTCTCCAAGGAAGAAATTTTAAAGGTACAGCTGCTAATAGAATAATTCTGCCACCAGATCTGCCACCCTGCCGGAATACCAGTGTGGCTTATCTCAGTGAGTGGGTGCATTCAGAAGTCTGTAGAGAGGCAGCCCAGGTGCTGGTTAATACTTCCGATGGAAGTGTCATGCATTGGAGGCCTTATGGCTCTACTCAGATGTTGGAAGGAAAGAAATTAAAGTAGAAACAGAATGGCAGTGATGAGATTTATACTAGCACTAAAAATGCCAATGATATAATGATGTAGCATGGACCAGGAATGTCCCATAGTGTCCTTCATGTTTCTGGGAGACCAGTACAACATCATCTTTGGAAGTTAGTTACCTCATTAAGTCATATGTTAGCCTGAAGAGGTTATATATGGAGGAATCAAGCCTCCCATTGCTGCAGGAAGGAAAAGCTGATCTTTTAACCTGAAAAACACCTGGACGAGTTCGTGTTCTCTAAAGCCGAAGAATGAATTTTAGGAACGCGATGGAGGTTTAGAGTAGAATATTTATTGGGAAGGAGAGCTTCTGTCCAAGAGGGGAACAGAAGGGGACCCTACTGGGTTGCCCCCCAAATTGTCTTTCTTTAGGGGTCTTATAGGGCAAAACCATGTGATAAGGCGGGCCTAAGGTGAAACTAGGGGAACTTGCTTAGGTGGTCATGAGGCGGGACAAAGTCATGGTCGACCAATGAGATTACAAGCATCATTGTTCAGGTAAAATCGATTAAATCGGGAGAAATTGGGAAGCAAGTCACGGTAGCAAGCAGGCATGAATACAGAATAAGGGTTCTTACTCGTTTAGAATATCAATCCGTGATACTTAACTTTAAGTGAGTGGGCAGCTAGCTGCTTTTCTTTACTCTTTTGTTTTAGGGTCTGGCCCACAGGTCGGATGCCTGTCTCTTGTAAAGCTGTATAGTCAGGTTGCTTTCCATATTGCCCTCCAGGGCCTGGCCCTATCTGCCTGCCTATAATATTTTTATCTAATTTGGCTGCCTACAACACCATAATTTACGTCTAAAATTTAGAAGGGCACAACTCATTTTATTCAGGCATGTGTTTACCTCCTCTACCTGTTACTTGTAGGACCTAGTTATTAAAACTCTTCTAAGTATACCATTATGTGCCAGCCCGTGCGCCTGCCTGCAGGCACTTTAATCCGCTGAGCTATTTATATGGTTTTCTACCTTTGCCTCAGTCTCTCTCTGCAGCCGTAGACACTCTCGCAGCATAGCTCATCAAGCCTCTTATCTTACCTCTTCTCCTTATCCTAGGCCTAGGGAAGTGACCTACAAGGACCCACTGCAGACATTGGTCTCTCCTTGTCCCAACAACTGCATGTATCAATTGGGATGAATTTTACAGTGGTGTTTTTAGTCATGTTCCCTGTAATTCATCTTTATGTCACGGCTGAGAAGCTGCAGCTGCTGGCTCATTGCTTTCATCTTCACTCTAGTTTGCTTCAAATGTATTGCCTCAGTCATCAGTCCTTTTTTTTTTAATCTCTAAGGCTTAAATGGACTATAAAAAGGGTCTGCAAACTCCAGCTCTTGGCCTGCGATTTACTCTTTGCCCTCATACCTGCCTGTTGCGGTCACTGCTGGTTGCCCATTCCTTCCTATCACTTATTACAAACACCAGGGTGTTTCTGCACAGTCTCTGCTTTTATGAGTCTGCTGCTTTGGAAACAAATCACAGGTCCCAGATTCCTTAATCCTTTGGTGTGGAATTTCTGGTATGACCGCATTTAACTTCTGAACAAACATGTTTGGCTTTGCCTTATTTGAAAAGAGCACAAAGAAAAAAGCTGCAACTAGCACGAAGAAGTGCGCATCTCAGTAGCAGTGCTTCCTTTCCACGAGTGGTCTTCATGTTTACCCTCCTTTGGCCTCTGTTGGGGCATCTTGGGTGCTGCTTTCTGGTTATGGGCTGCGGACATTTGGATCACAGAACAAATTTTGCGCTGTCTCACTGTAGCTGAAGAAGACTTCAAGGGCTAGTGACTGATCTGGCCAGTGTCTGTCAGCTGTGAGGAAGGGCTTGGGGGAGGGGAAGAGAGGCGCAGCCACACGGGTAGCCACATCCACACCGCAGCAGTCACTTTCTCAGGGCTGTGACAGTTCAGAGGATGTGGCCAAAGCACAGGGCCTTGCATCCCACCCCAAGGACATTCCCAAAGCTTCTGGGGACAAGAGCACAATCAGATGACTTTTGTTTTTTGTTTTTTTGGTCTTTTTTTTTTTTTTTTTTTTTTTTTTTTTTGAGACAGTGTCTCACTATGCAGTTCAGGCTGGCTTTGAGCTCACTTTTGTAGCCCAGGATGGTCTCAAACTCACATCGATCCTCCTGCCTCAGCCTCCCAAGTGCTGGGATTACAGGCGTGCGCCACCACACCCGGCATCAGATGACTTTTGGTGTGAGGCAGAGATCACTTGACAAGGCTTTTTGTGAAGTCAGCAAAGTATATGATGTCATATCTGTTGCAGGCAAAGAAAGGATCATCCCTAGGGAACACAGAGGCTTTATGAGGCTTGAAAGAAAACCAGGGATGTTAGGTGAGAAGATGGTAGGGAACATCAGCAGTAAAATTTCTCCAAATGTCCAGTGCCTCAGAGGTCAAAGTTCTTAGGGTATCCAGTGTAAATGTATGCATGTTCTCAGGTACCTTAGCCCTTGAGAGATTCCGTGCTCCACCTTATCTCTTTTTACAATATCCTGTGTTTACCAGTGCTGAGCTGGGTTTTCTCTCAGAACAATGCTGCTTCTGACAAACAGGCTGGATGCAGAGAAAGTTCTGTATGAATTGAGTCTAAGAATTTACACTTCTACAAATTAGGCAGGCTGGATTAGATTAATTTCACTCTATCAGAACTGTAATGGCAGTAGTGCTCGGAACTCTGGCTCAAGAATCTTATTTGGGATGGCAGGTTCTCACGGACTTTTACTTGGGTAGAGAGAGAACTGTACTCTTCCTGCCTAGGGACAACAATTCTCTACGCTAGCATGCTGGCATCACTGCTGGGGTTTTCAAAAGACTCAGAACCAGTGTCATCAGTGGACCAAGACTGTTTCTCAGAGCCCAGATGGCCAAGGCTTGAGGCCCAGGGTGGTGCCACTGGGAGATAATGGGACTTCTGAAAGGTGGGAAGACCTTGCATCATGGAAGCTTGGTTTGGGTTTACTCAGGGCCACCAGGCTGCTGGGCCTGAGAGGGACCATGGGAGACTGACTAGGGATTTACTGTGTCCTGGGAGGGGCAGCAAATTTTACACCTCTTCAGAACCCAAATAAGGGCTCTGAAGGGGAGTTTGCAGGACATGGTGGTGATATTCTTGGGTATGTGGAGACATGGGCTTATGAACTACTGGGAATCTGGCTCAGAGCTCTCATGTGCACATGCGGTATTGCTGAAGATGCGGTGCTGGACACTAGGGGCACAATGCGAGTTCTCATCAAGTTGGAGAGACCTTTCTTTTTTTTTTTTTTTTTAGAATTTTTTATTTTATTTTATTTTTTTCTTGTTTCAGAACTTTTGTTTGTTTGTTTATTTATTTTTATGGCCAGCTCAGCCTGCCCTGAGGGCAGGGCTGGCGCAGCATATGATGCCTGGGATCAAACTGCAGTCCCTGCGGTCCCAAGCTTTCCTAAGCAGGCGCTTTAGACCACTGAGCCATCCTGCGGGGCCACGGAGAGAAGTTTTAGATGTGTTTTATAGAAGCATTAGGTTTCCAGAGGGTAAGATACGTGTGTTTTGGGGTGATTAACTCATGATGGCGTTCAGAGCTATAAGGCTGGATGTGGGCCTGGAATGAGGGTGTGAGGGATCTTAGCCTAGAAGCACATATACCCCAACACCTGCACATACGTAGACCAAAGAAACAGTCCTATAGAGGGAGCTCTCTTCCACCCTAGTACCGCTGCTCCTCTCCCTCTTGTGGGAACGTCTGTCTGTGTCCGTAATAGCCAAGTCCTTGCTTCCGTTCCCGACTGTCACATGAAGGCAGCTACAGGCTCCAGGGAATAGGCCTGAGTATCCGAGGGCTCCTTCCCACATGCTTTCTCTAGCCCGCCTCATCCTTTCACTCCAATTCATGCTTTGTTTTGACAGTCACAGCACAGCGTATTGCTCAGAACCATCTGACCAGAATCACAGCTGCCTGTATACCTGCCCTCCAAGCAGCTCTTTCCTGGTTCTGATGCCGTGAGAGACTTGGGCCCCATCCTCACAGGCACAGGAGAAAGTCGTCATTAAGATTTTTGCATTTCACCAATGGAAACACTATTATGAAAATGCCTGTTTTAAATAAGATCAAATTTGCCTGGCAGATGTGAGCCCTTAGTTCAGTTCCTGGTACCAAATAAATAAATAAAGATCAAAGACCTTCTACATACAAACGATAACGTATTAAAGCTGAAAACTTCCATCAGTACTTCCTGTGTACTAGGCAGGCCCCAGATGTGTTTTCTGCAGATTCTTGCTTGATTTTTACAGCAACCAAGAGGGTAAATATTAGTAATTATGTGGGCACAGAAGTAAGTGGGAACCAAGCAGTGGGGTGCCAGGCCAACCGGTTCACCACTGAGGACCTACTCTCAATCTGACTCCAGGCCCAGAGTTTTACGCAGTGTAACCATGTTCTCCCCGCCTCCTTCCTCAGTAGCAGCCGCCAATTCTTACATTTCATCTGAACAAATACACAATATATTTCAGTATCATGATTTC
>PVJA010041774.1:0-17688 GCA_004027025.1 Myocastor coypus | reverse complement strand
TCATCTTTCAATGGCCACATTCTCCTCTCCTCAAGCTTTGCAGGCACTTTCCTTCTGCTTCACAGTATTTAGTTCTGCCTTTTGCTTCTGATCCTCACTATAAATCTGACTATAGAAGCTCATGCTGCCTTGAAGCTTTCTACACAAGATTAGCCAGCACATCAGCTACCTTTGATCTCAGTTTCCTGTAAAGTCTCGAGGCATGAACAAAATATAGAAAAAAATGAAGCAGATGATCACTGTAGTGAAGATATCAGTGAAGCACTGATTCCCAAGGAAACTTCCTGAGCCTGGGCCTTACTGGCTGCATTCTTGTCAGCCTTCTAGGTTTCTGAACTCCAACCATATCACTCACCAAGCACTGCTCATGGACTCCTAAGGCTTTGTAACTTGTCTCCTCACACTTTTCTAAGCTCTTCCCACAGACTGTTTTCCAAGGCTTCTGAATCACATTGTCAGGTACTGACACAGAAAAATCCAACTCCTGATAGCAAATGTTTACATTAGACATGTTCTCATCCCTAGAACAAACTATTTGATGTTCCCAATTTAAGAGTGGAAAGTTTTATTTTGGCTCACACTTTCACTGGGTTCAGGTGCCAGTCTGTGGCCCCAAAGCTGTATTGGTATAGCAGACTGTGTGGTAGTAGAGGAAAGCTGTTTACCTGCAAGGTACCCAGGAGGCAGAGAAAAGGGAGCAGCTGAAGAGGAGAACACAACCTTCCGAGTCACTCCCTCAGAGTCCCACCCTCTCTAACCATGGCTGCTTCTGAAAATGATTCTTTTGGGATCATTTTGAATCTCAACCATAACACAATCCCAATTACCACCAAAAGACCCTAGCTCCAAACATCAACAAATTAATTTAGTGTTAAATTACTAATGCAGGAGTTTTAGAGGACACATTTAAGCTATACTAATAACCTAGTCTTGCATTTCTTGTCAATCACTCTGCTCATGGGTCTTGCTGTCTTACATGGTACTTCCACGGAGCAGATTTAGTTTGTGAAGCCAACACTTGGCTCTCCACACCTGCAGGAACTTCCCTACTTCGTTTTCAGCCCATTCTCTTCACCTGCTCTTTCCTCCAAATCCTAGCTAGTATCTCTCAGTAGGTTTCTATGATCATGACCTTTTATAGCTTCTACATAGCCCTATGAAAAATTTTCACAGCAAAATTTATAATCATCCTAATCAGTTTATTTCATAGAGGGAAACACTGGAATGATAAACATACATTAATGAATATTTAAATTATCTACTTATATCTAGATAACATGTTTATGGGAACAGATTCTTGTGTATTAAAGTCAAGTATATTTGAAGCGTTTGTGTAAAAACTTTAAATTGCTTCATGCTAAGTAACATTTTAAAATGATGTGATCAGAGCAATAAATAACACTTCAGAGGAGCATGATAATGGGCATTGTTCATATGTACTCTAAAAATAGTCCTTTTTTTGTTGTTGTTGAAATTCTCTATTATGCAAAAGGCTATACTGGATCTGCTCCCTTTTTTTCTTTTATTTATGTATTTGGAATAGGGTCTCGCTGTGCAGCTTGCATGTATCTCAGAGTCATAGTGATCTTCCTGTTTCAGCCTCCATAGCACTTGGATTACAGCTGTGTACCCCCACACATCATTTCACTGGCCAGCTTGGCACAGGGCTGGCACAGCATATGGTACCAGGGACTGAATCTGGGTCCTTGCACTTGCCAGACAGATACTTAAACTTCTGAGCTATCCCCCAGGCCATCCTTTCTCTCTTGTACTGTTTTCCTATGGCTTCTATACTAAATTACCACAAATTTAGTGACTTAACACAATACATATTTGTTGGTTTGCTATTCTGGCCTTACTATGCAGGGCACATGCATTGACTTCATAGTCAGTCATGCCAAATTTCCTCCACAGAGACCTCCAGTTCTTTTTTCTGAGTAGAAAAAGGTCTGTCTCCAGGCTGAGGATAGTTGGAGAAGGGTCCCAGAGGTTGGCTTTTTTTTTAAGCAACAGTGCAGTGAACAGTCATATTTTCAGTGTGTCTCACCTTTCATTTCAGACCTTTAATGTATGGTCAGTTGCTAAGGCTTCAGGGGACTCTGGAGTGCAGAATATGTTGATTCCCAAGTCTCCCTCTTCCCTATTATTGTTCACTTTCCTTTAAATGCTTTAAATGGTTAGAATTCACTAAGTCAAATTGTCAGCAAAGCTGTGTTCTGAAGAAAAATAGAGGTGGAGGTTATTTTTGCACTGGTATTCTTGTTTGATTTTATTTTTCTGCCTTTAGAATAAGCTGCCCACCTTTCTTGGCTTCTGCTCCTTCTTAACACTTCTGCTGTCATCTTTACATATCTGTCTGGGCTGTTATTGTGCCTCATTCTCTCATTCATAGGGATGTTTTTTCATTTGTTCATTTCTGTTTGTTTGAGGTGCTTGGGGTTGAACTCAGGGCTTGTGCTTGCCAAGCAGACAGTGATGCTACTGAGTTATCTCCCCAGCCCAGAATGCTTATTTTTACGTTGGACACCCCCCCCCCCCGCCATGGTCCAGGTTGGCCCCTTACGTTCCTCAAGCGCATCTGCAAAGTCTCTTTTGCCATATAAGATAATATATTCCCATGTTCATGGGATTTAGATATGGACATGGTTCATCACTATTGTTGGGCTTAGCATACTTCCTCAATCGCATTTACTTCATCTTGGTCTCCTTGGCTCACACTCTCTCCTCTCTTGTAACCTCTGCCTCTAGATCTTCTAGCACCATGGTCGACACCAACTTCACTGTCCTGAGTATTCCCTCTACCAGGCAACCCTTCCCATCGGGAGCTCTGAGGCCCATTCTTGTACCTCTCAAACACCCTCTTCAATGGCCACTTATTTAAGAGGTCAGTTCTCTTCCCATCTCCAGACACTTACTCTCCCTTCCACTCGCTCATTTTTCTCCATCATTACCACCATCTTCCTTATCACATATGTTAGTTATTCACTACTTCATCTAATGGTCTATCTCAGTGACGGAATTCACGCTACCTGGAGTTGTTTGTTTGTTTGTTTGTTTGTTGTTTTGTCGTTGCTGTTGCTGTTAACACAAAAGATGTTAATGTATGAGTTGTTTTTTCTAAACTAAAATCGTAGTATTCAGATTTAATTGCAGTGTTAGCTCTTTGCAATCAATAAGTGGAGTTTGGAGTTGTAGTTGGGGCATCCAGGTCGAAAATCTTTGCATTGCTAAATCTCATTCGCCTGGAACATAGACCTCATAACAGCAGGGATTTCTGTCTATATTTTCGCTGAACCTCTTGGACTGAGAAGTATTCCTCACACATCATAACACTTCATTAAATATTGGTGAAATGAGTATGTTCGGCCATGTGTTACAGGCAATACCTATATATGTCACAGCATGACTTTTGAGACTCCTATCAAAACACTCCAAGTCCTCCAGGAGGGCAGTCCTGGATTCCTGAGCAGTCCAAGAGCCCAGCAGTGGAGCAGGACTAGCCCTTACTATGCAATGCACGTACATTGACTTCATACTCAATCGTGCCAAATTTCCTCCACAGAGACCTCCAGTTCTTTTGTCAGAGTAGAGAAAGGCCTGTCTCCAGGCTGAGTGACGATAGTTGGAGAAAGGACCCAGAGGTTGGCTTTTTTTTTTTTTTGTTTTTGTTTTTTTTAACAATGGTGCAGTGAACAGAGTCATATTTTCAGTCTGTCACTCTCATTTCCAGACCTTTAATGTATGGTCTGTTGCTAAGCCTTCAGTGGACTCTGGAGTACAGATTATGTTGATTCCCGAGTTTCCTTTTTCCCTATTATTATTCACTTTCCTTTAAATCTTCGGCCACTGTTTTCCTTACTTTGCAGCATCCTGAATTGTATTAGTTATCTCTTCTCTTCTGCTCTGTTTTCTTCCTTTTGAGCAAATCCTTTCAATATTATTTACTGAGATTTCAAGACGAGGAAAAGATAGATTGTACTCCTCTTAGCATTTTTATCATCTATGTTTCTGGCTTCCTTGTCACTTGCGTTAGGTGGCGCTAGGGTGTATTCTCTGTGTCTACTGAGCTCTAAGCTTCAATTTTGAAGAAGCTGTTTTCCAAATTGCAATCAAAGTATGGTCAGAAATATTTCCACTTATGAATGCTTCCTTTTCCATTTATAAGTTTCCATTCATGATTACTTCACAACCTTAAGTTGCATGGGGTATTTTTTAATTTATCTAAGCCCATCCTGTGAAGCAGGCAAAGATGTAAGATGCAAGAGAATTGAGTCACAGTGTGCCCGACGGCTGCACAGTTAGACGACGGTGGGCCCAGCCACCACCCCCCCTTTCTGACTCTACCATGTGGCTATGTTCTCTCTCTTTGTCATTTTGCTTTTCTTTTTACAAAGAAAACAAATTAGGAAAATGTGTTTCTTTTCATAAATGTGACACAGTACAGAAAGCTTGTTGAAAAAAATAGTCCCATTCCTGAAACATTCACCCTGAAAGCCTCCTGACTCTGGCCCTACGCAGCAAAGACGTTTCGCTAACATCAGGCTCAGCACATCTGCAGGGTCTGAAGGCCTAGAATGTTCTGTCAGTGCTGTCTATCCCTCACCAGGGCCTATGGACCATGTGGCTTGGGCTAAGAGTCTACTCCTCGCTCTGCTGCTTGCTTGGTCGAGAGCCTTCTGAAATCTCACAGAAAGCGTGTCCGTGGGTCCCCTTGACGTTCTCACATCTCTGCTCCCCGAAGGAGATCTGCACATCTGTTTCCCATGACTGCGAACTATGAGAAGTTGTCAGGGCCTTTCCATCAGTAGAAGGGCCTATAAAAGCTTGCTGTATTTTTCAGTTTTACTAAATATTTCTATAATTCAAAAATGATGGAAATGGATACTGTTTCTTTCTTTGGAAATATATTTAACAGCTGTGTGTGCACCAGATGCAAATAAATATATTGAAATGAATCGTGCATTTTATAGACTACACTTCACATTAACTGCTTTCCCTTTCAAACAGGGAAGGCTCCTGCCAGAATGCTAAAAAGACTACAGCACCTTGCTGGAGAAAGTGCTGCTTTTGCTTCCCCTATAGAAAGCCCAGCTCCACTGAAGTAATCCCTGGTTAGTAGCACAACTCCTCTTTCACCCAAGCCCACATCTCCTGAATGGAGATGCCACTTGCTAAAGATACTCTGATGTTAGAAATGGTATAAAATTGACTGTTACTACCTCTCTCTCACTCTGGTTTCTGGGTCATACATGGAAGTCCAACAGTGTTTACGCTGTGCTTATGCCTGGTACATTAGGTTCCCAACGGAGACAGATCGACACATGTGTGGTAGAGCGTTGTTGTACTTGTGACTGTCCAACCTGGGAGCCAGAGCTGACAAGCCTTGGTCTTTGCCCTTCCTGGCTTCTAACAACCATCACAGACTTGTGAATGGACCATTTGGTCATCAGGGCCACGACCTAACACTAGAAACACGTGATTCAATACACAAAGACTGTGTCATGTGTGTGTGTGCGCAGGGTGGAACCTGGTGTCCACAAGCAGTAATGCCCTCTGACCATACCTGACACACAAACAACACCACTGCCTAGTTCTACGATGCTTTGGCAAGGGAATGCAGTTTTGATTCTCATTTCCTAGAGAAGCCTCATGAGGCTCAGAAGAGAGTGAGAAGCTTCTTCAGGCTTCCTGGCCTACACAGGCAGAGCCGTGCTCCTAAAGAGGTAGCTCTGTAATAAAGTGCTGCTTGCTTGGCATGGGCCAGGCTCTTGGTTAGATCCCTAGAACCTCAAAACAAAACAAAATGCAGAGCAGAGACTTCAAAGCCCTGCTCTATTTATAGAAACTCATTCAGCCTTCCAAAACAGCTCACTGGTCAGCATAATATTGTTATTTTCCTTTTTGGTGAGTCAACTGTCAGGCTCTGTCTGATTTTCTCAATTACTGGAAGGAGTTTCAACGATCTGCAAAATTATTCCAACACTTTTTCTTCCTCTGGCCTTTCGCTTTTCATACTTGAAGTCAGATAATTCCCCACCACAGGGCTGGCTCTTTGCGAGAAGGACAGCAGAAGCGCCCTCCATGGCTGTCTCATGCAGAGACAGCCCTCATCCGAAGTGGCATTTCATTAAACGGGGCGATTTTTCCTTCTTGTTTGCCAGCGAGCCAAGGAACGCTCTGACTCTTGAAAACCAGGGCATGTGCACGCTGCTGCCACCTCTCTCTTCTTTATATTAAGCAGCACCATTGAGGGCCTGGGAACCTGTCAGTTTCCAGAAGGACGAGGCACAATTTCAGAACCACAAATTAAAAACAGGGAGAAAGTAGCATCTCTCTCAAAGTGGCGCTTGCTCGTACATCGTCTCTGCCCTTCGTCTGAATAGACTTGATGGAAACCTTACTTGGATGTGTCGTGTGCTTGCCATCCCAGGCCAGCAAACCGACGGCTTAATGCAAAAGGACATGGCAGCCCAGGAATCCCGTCCTGAGATGCGCCTCACTCTGCAGACTCAGGAGCAAGCCATCCCACTCCAGAATCTTGTGTAACTCTTTGGCCCAGCTCTCGCTTTCTCCCTATGGATTTCTATGTGAAGACGCCACCCCTGAGAGAACAGGAGTGGTAGGAAATATACTGCATCAAAAGTTTCCAAAGAGGAGGTGCTTCCCACAAAGGAGAGGCCATCTTCTCCACCTTCTCTGCTGAAAACAAATCTCTTTGTCTCTTTCTGTCTCTCTCTTTCTGTCCCTCTCCCCACCTCCAAATAAGAGCGATTGAAAGAGCGCAGAACATCCAATTCAAAAACAATTTACACATCAACTTATTCTACTTTTAGGATTTCTTTTTTTATAGTAATCCTATAGAAAACTGATGGTCCTTGACATTTTTCTCTCTCTCTTTTCTTTCTTTCTTTCTTTTTTTTTTTTTCCGGAACCAAGATTCAAACTCAGGACCTTGCACTTGCCAGGCAGGCACTTGTGCCCCTGAGCTATCTCCCCAGCCCCCTTAATGGTTGGATTTGGCATATTTTGACTGTCCCTAGTGTGCAAGTTCACTGCTATAACAGAACAAGATAAGCAACAAACCTACTCAGTATTTTCTCACAATTCTGAAGTCTACAACAGCTATCATGCATCAGTGCTAAGTGGCCTGAATTAGATCATATATATATATGAACTGTTTATTTAAATACAGCATGCGCTGCTCACCAGGAATGCTTACATTTTAAAAAATAAATTAAGAGTGAACAGAAATCTTCATGAAGAAAACATGTGAAGTGCACAGTATCATCTTTCCAGGTTTGCCATAGGGTAATAGTCCTCAGTGTCACAGATGGCCATCAGTCGGGTAACCCCGCTGTTGCGGGCAATGAAGAAAAGACCCACTGCATGTGACCTAAGAGGACAGCCCCACCCATGGCTTGACAGTGCGAAGGGCAGGAAGTCGGCGTCCACCGCGTGGGGAGCCAGCCTCCGCTCTGTGCGAGGGCCGGAGCCAAGTGATCAGCTAAATCACAAGTGAGACATTTTATTTTATTTAGTTATTTTATGTATTTTCGTACCGGATCTACAAAGTCTCACTCCACAGCATGGACTCGCAGTGATCCTCTCAGGTTCGGCCTCCCAAGCGCTGGGATTACAGGCGCGCGCCACCACGCCGTCTCAATCGCAGTCTCAGAGCACTCTGGGAGCGAGACTGGCACAGCATGCCGGGAATGAGCCCTGGCCACTGCACTCTGCCTAAGCAGGCGCTTTAGTCCGCTGAGCTGTCTGACCAGCCCTACCAGCGAGGCATTTTAATCATGAAAGTCCTTAACCCAATTACAGAAAATAACATTCAGGAAGAGAGCGACTTAGTACTTTCTTCACCATTTTAGCTAATGTATGTAAATTCTTAATGCTACCACTCTGGGTGCACTATTTTAAATAAATGACTGAATGTACCTAAGCACCTTGCTTTAAGAAATGTGGTTATGTGTATTTTGAAAACCAAGCCAAGAAACACAAGACCCATAAAATCCTGCCACATATTAAATGAGGGTCTTTTTTCCCTTGATCTACCAGTGCAAATATCAATTAAATGTAATTGAGAGCAAATAAAGGTTTTCCAGAACACAAATTGCTACCCAGGTGAACGATATATAATTTTGTTGCGCACACAGATAAATACAGGTGCTATGGTCCGCAGTGCGCTGCGAGCCATGCACGTGGACTGGAACGTGGATGCTTTTTTCTTAGCTACCAAGGAGGCACAAAGCCAGCAATGCAAGTAAAATATGAATTTGTCCTTCTTGTTCCTTGGATGAGAAGATAAATATTACATTTTATTAATAACTGCTAGTTAAAAGGTGGTTAATCAGAGACAATAATAAATAAAAGGAGTCTAGTTGAAGCAAATGCCAGAAATGAACTTGTAACTTTGGACCAAAATAGAGTTTTTTTCAAAGACAAATGTTGTACCATGGTTACTTTGAGAAGAAGAAATAGACCCATATGATTAAAAGAAAAGGATGGGATGGATTTTGTTAACATTATTTTAGGAGCTGACCATTCCAGCCTCACCGAGGGGAACGAAGAGAGAGGGCACCCTTAGGGGATGAGCCAAAGAGAGAGGGGACCCCTAGGGAACAAGCCAAAGAGAGAGGGGACCCCCAGGGGACAAGCCATTTTCCTGATAATGAGAATGAGTTGCTGAGCACAGATCTGAACTCACAGATGGTGAGGACTGTTCCTGAGGAAAAATGCTTTGCCTTCTGCAGGGAAAAGGAGCACGTTTCACGCTCACGGGCTCTTTTTATTTTCACTATATGATATGTAAGGTATGAATCTCTTGTGTCAGATATTGCTAAGGATGGAAATTTAGTTCATTCTCAGCATGGTATGGTAAGCCTTGAAATACAATAAATTTAAGATTGGACATGCTGATACGTCAGGCATTTTTAGTCTCTGCCTGTTTTAAAGTCATAAAGATAATTATCAGAAAATGGAATCTTGGAAGCAGAGACCCTGGCCTCTCCCTGCTTCTCCCCCCCTTCGGGTTGGAATCCAGCCCCGTGCCGACTCGCGCAGAGGGAACGTTCCAATTTAAGCTCTGCCAAGCACAAGGGGCAGTCAAAAATTTGATGTTTTGAAACTCCTTGATCCACTGTTTTCTCAGCTAGAAAATATCAGAAGTAGCCACTAAAAGTCCTTCTCCTGAGACTCGTTCTATAATTTCTCGTCAAAGTTAAAAAAACAAAACAAAACAAAAAAAAACACCTCTGACTTCGAAGGGGCTCATTTCAACGAGATGGACGCTGTTGTGTTCACAGTACCTCAAAGGTCCAGGGAAATTCCTGTGTAAGCCTCGCTTGGGGGAACTTCTTCCTTTGAGTTGGTTCCTCCTCATCTGCCTAGAAAGAAACTTGGCAGCCGGATGCTGTGGAGCTCACGCTTGGAGCTCGGCGTACCAGCAGACGTATGGCTGCTCCTTCCAATGGTCAGACTGTGGTATAGCTGCCTCCGACTGTTCCCAAAGCTAATGCAGGCCCAGGTCCTTGGGAGGCAGCTAAATCTAGAGCTGGTGATCGGTTCATTATCTAGTGCTAGGACTGGAAGTGAGAGGTACCCCTGCCCTAAGGAAGCTAGCCTGCGTAAGACACGTGAAGGTGGAGACTTAATCCCCTCCTCTGTCCCCTTCCAGAAATTGTTGCTTTTGCAGTTTTCTGCTTGCATGAGCTGTTGCCCCTGTGCTGTGCCACCTTGCCTTGGAGCTGTCTGACAAAAGACTAAAACTTCTACACACTGTGAGCTACATAATCTTTTCCTTCCTTAATGTTAGGCACTAGGGATTTGAACTTAGCAACGAGACTAAAATAGCTAAGATCAATGGCCGTGCTGCTCCTGGGGCTTTGAAATGGGGTGCTGACACGTGGATTCCTTCGCTCCTCAAGCCGCTGCCCCTCAAAGCTTTCATGCATATCCTTAAGTCCTCATCTCTCCCAAACGTCCTTCCTTTCTGCATGTTGCCACACCCAGGCTTCCTAAACTACCCTGGAAACGTCCTTCTCTCTGTCCTTCCCTCTGGCCTTCCTTATTTCCCTTTTCAGAGGACCTCCGAAAGATTAACGATGCTCCAGAGTTTACAGTATATTGCCTGCACTGGTCCAGGAAAGAATCTTTCATAGAGTAATGAAGTGGTCATTTAGTTAATTACCCTTTGTCTGATATGCCCCTTATTACCTACTCATCCTCAGCAACTATCCTGATATTTAACACAAATCCTCTTGTTCATATACGTTTCTATAAAATTCACATCTGGCTTCTGTGCACAGCTTTCACCGTGCCTGAGTGGCATTACATGGCAGGTGGTCCTCATGCTTCTAATAATGACCATTCGGCTCCTCGTTTTTCATATTGCCCCTGCACTTCTCAAGTGTCAAATGCATATGGTGACTAAGTCGTGACTGCCCCACCGCCTTTCTCCCCCCACAGCGCTGCGGTGTCACTCCCTGTGTCTCTACAGACTCCTGAGAGCATGCACCTGGGACCCGTGCTCAGGATTGGTGCCCTCGCGCACGGGCAAGGCCGGCTGGCCCAGCAGGCGCTTGCGGGGTACCACCCCCAGATTCGTAGCCTGAGCTTTCCTCTTACTTCATGGCCCCCCACGCCCCCTACACTTGGAGACAATAGAATTAAGAGCAAGTATCACAATTGTTTCTAATTTCTCTAGTCCTTTGCTTCCAAAATTCTTCCCAAGTTCCAGAACAATGATGTTATTCATTTCGGTAATATAGATGACTTTCCCCCTACAAAGAATGTAGCAATATTGTTATTAAAGTATAAAAGGATTTGAAAGAAAATTGCCCTATTGTGAGTTAATTACTAGGAGGACATAAGTGGCGCGCAAGGCCCAGAGGCTCTCTGCAGCGGTCTCCTGCTCTGTTTGGGATGTAGTCTTGCCTGGCTGTCCTTCCATTGTCCCAGCTGAATCTCAGTCCCTTCCTGAGCACGATCCCCACCCCTCAGAGTCCCAGGGTTGCACCTCCCAGCCCCACAGTCCTCACAGAGAGCCAATTGGCAGATGCGTGAGGTGGTCCTTCTCAGCCGTTGGTCTCCAATTTCCCTCCCTTTCTAGGGATGCCCATCAGATATTCTTCTGTGAATTGTCACAGGCTTCAGGTGGGAGAGAGGGGCATCCTCCAGCATAGCCTTGCCTCACTTCAGTATCAGTTTGCTCTTCTTCTCTCCAGGATGGGGGAACTAGAAACATCTAGGGCTCCCTGAAAAGCCATGCACCCCAGAGGCATTCTGCCAGCTGCTGCAGAGAGGTGGCCCCGACGGGGCAGGCAGCCCAGGGGCACATGCCTCCCCCTCTCTGCCCATCCACCCCCTCAGCTTTATCCTTCATGACAGACTCATGAAGCGCTGGCTCGGGGGTGGAGATCCTGTGATTACCCACAGATCTATAAGTGCACATACCAACCAGAAGACCCATATGATCATATGAAGGCATTTTGTTTTCATATCTGTATCATTTATAGTAATACAGAGTTGACAGTTTCTAGGCATCGTTTTCCCTCAACAAGCTCTCCATATTTTTCCTGGATGCGAAAGACTATTTTCACAGCCAGAAAAGAGTACTTGTGAAATTCTTGGGGACTGGGCATTGCTTCAGGCTATCTTCCTTGGTTAACAACCAGTGAACAACTAACTGGTCTTAAGTTGTATTTCTACTTAATTAAAATCATCACCGGAATCTTTGGAATCAGAGCCAACCTTCTCAAATGATTTGGACCAGAGAGTGGGGACATTTGATAGCTCAAGCCTAAGCCAGGCACATTCGAAGAATAACACTTCTGCCCAGGCAGTAGATAGTTTCCCTGCTGCTTTAACTGTCTCTCTCTTTCCCCTGCAATAGCCATGGCATTCAAACAGAAATTGGCCACACGCTACAGCACACATCAGGGCCCTGGCTTATCTTGCATTTAGAGACTGTTTTAAAATAATAGAGCATTTATACTAAATTTATGCTCACTATGGACATGATCTATCAGCCATAGCTGTTAGCACAAGGTCTCTCCCACTTAATAAGGTATCAAGATTGCTTTTCTTATTTATACAAATTTTGAAAGTTGACTCATTCCCATTGCCAAGGCTGCTTCTAAGCTTTGCAACCGTGAACATGGTGCACACGTAGGGGGCCCCACTCCTGGCCCAGCGCTGACATCCTCGGAGAGCCTCTTCCCCTTCAAACGCCTATCTCCTAGCATTGCTATGTTCCTCAGAAGAAAGGGGTCTTTTAGGACCAAAGCCAGCAAGGGAAGGTTTTTAATCAAATGGTCTCTGTTTTCAGTAAGCCAAGTTATCCAGACCAGCTGAGAACATTTATTTAAAGAGGGGGAAAAAAAAAAATGGACAAGCAAATCTTTTTAGAAGACCTCCATCTTTGCAAAAGAAATAAGCTTTTATATTTCTGTGAGTGGCCTGACATAGTGGGTAATTCCACCATAACTGAGTAGTAAGAGAACCCTGAACACTCCACAGAAGAGTGTCTCCCCTCCCCCTCTACACTTCAGCGTCCTGGAGAACAAAGGCTGGGTTGGTTTGGGCCAAGTGACTTGGGTACACTGGGATGAGTCACGCGCTCTCCAGCTTGAGATGATTATAGGTGCCTTATGAAAATATATCTTTTAAATCATAACATAATGGCCATCTTAGATGTCGGGAACAGATCGGAGAGCACACATACTACACACTCCAGGTCTGTACTCTAGACACACCCCAGAACTTCAGCCTGACTAAAAAGAGTGTTAGCAGGCATTCATTTGGAATCACTGTCCTTGGCCCGTAACTATCCACCCACTAACCACCGTCATCTGGTCACTGTCCTTGTTTTATGGATAAAGAAAGTGAAGCACAGGGAAAGTAAGCAGTTGAGCCAGCTGTCCAGTGGGACCAAGGTAATTTAATTCCTTTTTAAAAGCTTTTCTTTCAAAAAATGCCGTTTCTCCTCTAGCACTACTCTATTTAGTTACCTCTCAGTTTTGGAAATAACTGGGGTGCAAGGACATTGTGTGTGATTCTAGTCATGCAAATGGTTTACTCTGTAAGTGTCCTATGAACCCGGCACCGTGTCACTGCCTACCAGGGCCTCATTCTCTAGGAAGAAAGGCCCATGTCATAGCTTCATGGGCCACAGACAATACCCAACTGACTTGGGCAGCCAGAAGATGTCAGAGAAAACTGACCCTGACCCCCTACTCTTCTCTCCAACCTAGGCCTGTGGCCCTTACACGGGCAGGGGTTCTGGTGGAACTGCAGAGATGAGCTGCCCAAGGGCCGTGCAGCTAGGAAGCCCAACCAGGCTCACACCAGGGGCAGGAACACACCCAAGAAGACTCACACCAGAGCAGGAACACACCCAAGAAGACTCACACCCTGAGCAGAATCACACTAGGAGCAGGCTCACAGCTGAGAAAGACTCACCAGAGCAGCTTCTTTTGTCCAAGGGCTACATTTAGGAAGTACGATGGGAAGACGGTGCAGTGGACACTACAGTACATTGGCTCTCCCCACAGGAGTGACAAACCTCAGAACAGCACCTGCCTACAGACCCACAGAGGGCAACCCAGGTGTGCTTCCTCCCTCCCGGGGGAGAAGGCCTCCGGGTTACTTTGGCATCTCTCCCTTCTCCACAGCAGTGGTGGCAAGTCCTCAGCAGGCTGTCTGCACCACTAAAGCTTAAAGGGCTTGGCACTCCTGTCCTAGAGAACAGTGCCACTGATCCCAGGCCTCAGCTCAGGAGGGGGGACACCACCACCATTTGTAACCTGATGTGAGCAAGGCCCCCTTATCACTGCCTGCCTTCTTATCTCTTCTCAGGCCTCCGTTAAGAGCAAATCTGAGTCTGTTTCAAGAATTTCAGAGTAAACATTTTTAATCAGCCAGGGTTCACTTATGAATAGGAAGCTTTTCTTGAGCTGTGCCTGAGGTAACAGTCAAGGACGAGGACTCCATCCAATGACACATCGGAAGATGGATATTGATGCATTTACTCTGCCAAGCAACTGTCCTTGGTGGGGGAGGTAGAATTCCCACCCCCACCCTCCCCCTCAATCGCACACTCATCTCACTCTTTCCTGCAAAGGAAGATATGTGTTCTGTGTTTACTACATGCATCCATCTAGGAGCTTATTAGCAGAACTCTCTCCAACAGCTAAATATACACGGGCTATCTTAGTGTTGAGCAAAAGTGGTTCTGTAAGCATTTGCAGGCCTCTTCGCCCGCTGGTTCATCTCCCTCTGCCCCCGGTGAGCAAGCAGACTCGCTGCTGACAAAAGGCCTTTGTGATTTAAGTAACGTATTGGGGCTGAAATGAACACACATCACAGCTCCAACCACAGAAGAATGCGAGCCCTGAGAAGGTACCTCAGAACCTAGGGACCCTTCCTGGCAAACAATCAGAGCCTAAGCGGCATCCTTAGGGCACCCGGAAGTGATTTTGTGTATAAAGCAGCACGCTTCTGGCACCCGGAAGTCATTCTCAGGCTGCCTCTCGGGCGCGTGCCACTCATTTCTCCACGGTGAAAGTTGCAATATCCTACTGTTGGTGCTGCAGAATCGTCTCTCCCAGAGGGTCTGCTAAATGTCCTTCCGGTTTCCAAGGCTTAGTGAAGAACTCCGTGAAAGCAACTGGGTAGTCTACGTAGGCTGTTGATAAGCACTTGGATGGATTCTCTCCCCAGACACTAATAGTCCAGAACCTGTTCGATTTAAGACAAAGAGGTAAAAGAGGACTTCTCTTTTTTGCTTCTTTTGCTTTGTCTTGTCACATCGTACCGTAAGACAGTGAACTCACAGATGGCTATGAGCCAGCATGTTGGGCGTGTGGAGACACCAAAAGCAACTGTCATGCCACACGTACCATATGCTGAGGCTGACAGGTCTCGCTCGCGAGACGGTTTAGGATGTCTCAGGAAGCCATGCTCCCATCTCCAGCCTTCACTTTTAGCTGTAGCCTGAGCCAGATGAATCTTGGGAAAAGACACAGTTGCCTCTGCTCTCTTGGAGATGGAGCAACAGAGAGTACGCAGTGCCGCCCAGGTCAGTCAGTGCTGGGTGGCTCCTTCTACTTACCATTTCTAATGACCTGGCGGACTTCTCAGGCAGTGCACTCAGTCTGTGACACGGGTCAATGCAGATTAATCTCTTTGCTATCATATTTCCAGCATGAAGCAATTCTTAGAAAGAAGCATTCAATATTCTTTGGTGAATGAGTGAGTGAATGAATGACTGAATGAATGAATGAATGAGCAAAGGAAATGAGCAAGTATATGTTTAACAACTCAGATGAATATGAAAGAGATTTTCTCAACTGATATTTAGAAAGGTCCTCATACAGAGGCTGGCCCCACGCCTGTGAATGTCCAGGGCATGTTTGTACGCTTCCCCTATGAAGCCCTTAGTGCCGTTGGAAGGAGGTTAAGATAAAAGGACTAGGGTCACGAGTCTCCTTTTCATCAAATATTCACAGAAAATGCTACAGGTGACCTTAGATGTGTTTAGATGTTTAGAATTCTCTCAGCAAATTATTCTTTTTTTTTTTTTTTTTTTTTGTGGGACTGGGGTTCAAACTCACGACCTTGCACTTGCCCAGCAGGCACTTGTGCCTCGGAGCTATCTCCCCAGCTCCCTAAGCAAATTATTCTAAAGCCTCTGCTTGTAAGGATTTTGTTGCCGTGACAAAAGGTCTGAGGAAAGAACAAGTTAAAGGAGAAAACGGTTTATTTTGACTCAGTTCCATAAGGACCATTCTATGGTCAGCCAACTCTTCAGCCTGTGGCAGGGCAGAAACGCCACGGTAAAAGAACTTGCTGGGGGGCAGCTGTCCACCTGTGACAGGCAAGAACCGGAGAGAAAGGGAAAGAGCCGGAAAGGAATGGACCAGGACCGAAGTATTCCCTCCGAGACCTCCCCCTCCAGCAGTGCCCAGCCCCACGTAGCCCATCCGGTTGTGAGCTCAACAGTGGATTAGTCCCCTGATGAAGTCAGCACCACCTTCGAGATTTGGTCATTGAGCCCCAAAAGCCATCAACCTTTCAGAGAAACTTTAGATGTAAGTCCTAGTAGGGAGAATTTTCTAAAAGACTAACAACTATCCAGAAAGCACCATCTGTCCAAAAGTTTCTGAATGATTTTAAAATAGATGAACATTCCTGTAATTCTAATGACTCCAAAAGCTGAAGCGGGAGGACTGCAAACTCAAAGGCAGCCCAGGCAACTTAGTAAGATCCTATTTTGCCTGAAAGAAAATCTTAAAATAAAAAGAGAAAGAAAGAGCAAAACCAACACCCACAAAGCTAATCCAAGCTTCCTCCTGAAGACAAAGAAAGCGAACCACATTTTTAACTAATCACACACTGCTCACAGTATGTTAGTCCTTCTAATTAGACTTACTGTGTATACACTAAGCCTTAGTCAATCCAGTTGCAATACTGGAACACAAACCTTGCAGCTCTGGCTATAGGCGGAGCAGGTCTATGTTCCCCTCATGTGAGAAGGAACCCCGTGAGTTCTGGGCTCCTGTGCTAGCGTTCAGTGAAGGGGAAGCTCCACGGAGCACAGAGCAGCTCATCGGGGTGGCTTCACTTCAACCTGGGTTCGTATGGGCTCATTCCAAAATATGTTCTGTACTCAGACAATGTTTTGACACAAAAATGAAAAAAGTTTGCAACCCTCAATCAAACTAATGATAGCTGCGGTCCAAAACTCTCATGATACAGATTACTTTTTATACTTTTACAGAGAATTTATATAGAATTTGTGATTTTGTAGCTGTTGATTTTTTGTGTGTTTGCTGCAGATATTAGCTGTGAATTCCACCAGGATAGGATTTTGGTAAGAAATGCAATGTCCTTATTCACAACAATTTCTTGGAAAAAATTTGGATTCACATTCAGAATATCTGCTTGAAGTCATATTATAGCTCTATTTTTAGCATTTTCATATAAGATCTCAGTATGTTTCCTAGTCCAGCTTCCAAGCCGTAAGCTTGGTTAGCACTGCTGTCTCAGCCTCCCAAGTACGTGGCACCACACCTGGATCCATTTCTAATATTTTCAGGAAGCTCCAGACTGTTTCCCATGGAAATTATGCCAGTTCATGTGGCCACCATGAGTGGACAAAGTCCCAGTTGCCCCACATGCTCATCATAAAGCGTTGCTGCTTTTCACGTAACAGCCTCCTATCCAGTGTGCGGTGACACCTAGCTGTGGTTTCGGTTTGCATTTCCCCAGCATCCACTGACAAGAGCTGACCACTTTCTCACTTGCCTGCTTGCCTCAGGCTCATTTCCGTAGGCCTGTTCAAGTGCTTGCCTAGTTCTCATTTGGGTATTCACCGTGATCTTTTGTTTTGTTCTTGGCTACATTGCAATGGGAGCTCCTCGTACATTTTGGAGGTTAACTCCTGGTCAGATCTGAGTTGGCGTATGTCTCTTCTCCTCTCCTTCTCCTTCTCCTCCTCCCCCTTCTTCCTCCTCTTCTATTCCTCTGCCTCCTCGTCCTCCTCCTCCTCTTCCTCCTCCTCATTCTCTTCCTCCTCCTCCTTCTCCTTCTTATTCTTCTTGATCCCTTCACAGTCCACAAAGAAGCCAGGTTTAGGTCTAAAAGCAAACAGCGCTTTTTTTTTTTTTTTTTTTTTTTTTTTTT